>WNNJ02003008.1:0-249550 GCA_012934845.2 Pomphorhynchus laevis
TGCTAACAAAAGCGTAAACTGATTTATTTTCTCTGATGTTGACTTTATACCAGATTTTTATGTAAACTATTATACCTGCAATAGAATAAAACCAAAATACTTGATTATATTATTCAAATTATCTTATTAGGTGATCAACTTTTGCATATACTCGTAGTTATCGCGTGTCTTTATATCTCTTTTCGAATACAAGATTAATTATTTTTTGTAACGCATCCTTTATATTAGCTAAATCTATATTTTATAAAAATATTTTTCAAAAAAAATTAAAATATTTAATAAATATTATTTATGAAGATATTTAAAATTTATTTTTCTTTCTATGCTAAACTTTCTTATGTGAAATTAATACTGAAATAGTAGTTCATACCAGTATCAATTTCCATTACCTTACGATATTTTTAATTGTGATTTACTTTTGTCTAACTGTGCTTTAATTGTGCTTTACCTGTGCATGAAGTGAGAAAGGATGTACAAGCACTACATATTAATTTCTTATGCTTAAATTTCTTATGTATTTCTTTGAATATTTATTTTTATTTATTTGCAAATGGGTTAATTACAAATAAGCTGAATATATTATTGACTATATTAATTTAGGGTATTATAATATTTTTTTGTAAATTTGATTCAAGCATAGTTTTAGGTATAAAAAATATTTAACATATTTTTACATTATTACGTTCATTTGAAGCTCTAACATTCAAATTACTATTAACCTCTTTCATTACTGTATCGTATTTACATTATTGCAGGCTTTATAGTTTGTTCTTAATTGAATATTACATCATATAATATAATATTATATTTTAAATATAATATTTAATACATACTTATGAATATCACACATCACGTATAGTTTAAAAATTATATATGCAATATATTTTATTTAAATTGCTTACTTATTCGTCATTTACATTGCAGTAAACACTAAATTAAGCTGAAATAAAATCGTAATTATTTATATTTCGAGTACATTTTCACTTAGTGTGTTGCGAAAATTCTACTGTCACATTAATAAAAAAGTGTTATGAATGAAGTTATATTATTTCACTATTATAAATAAAGTTTAATTTATTATTAATTAAATAGAATTAATTTATTATTGATTTATTATCATAAATAATAAAATTAAGCTTTATTTATGGGTACTAGTTATAAATTAAGTTAAATTTATACCTAAAATATAAATATTAATTTTATATTTAATTAATCTATATATAAATTACATAAATATTTAATTCAAATTTATTATGTTTAACGTATTAGTCATATATATTGAAAAATAACTTATAAGCCGTTTTAAAATTTCAAACTAAGATTTAAGTAATAAATTATAATTATATTTTTATAATTATATTTATAATGTTAGGTTAAAGATAAAATATAAAAATTCAAAAGGAAACTAGAAAAGGTTTAATTTTTTTGGTTATTTTTTTTGTCAAATACATGTTATCTTTTTATTTGGATTAATAACTTCGAATTGTAATATTAAAATCATCGTGCTTTTCTGTATAAATCTATATGTAAGCTTTTGTAGTTAAATCAGATACAGTTTGTGGTTATACTTTTTATAAATGCTTAAATATAAATGTTTAATATTTGGATGTAATTGAAAATGTAAATTTACCACATAAATATTGACTTATCCTTCGTAATATCTTTACTAGTGATTTGTTTGCTTCTGGTTCACGGAAATGAATACAATAAACTATTGCTTGTATGGGTAATATAAATATTTTTACAAATATGTGAAAAATTATCTTAATAAACAAGTGTAATCAATGAAGCTATATTATTTCACTATTATAAATAAAGTTTAATTTATTATTAATTAAATAGAATTAATTTATAATTGATTTATAATCATAAATAATAAAATTAAGCTTAATTTATGATTACTAGTTATAAATTAAGTTTATTTTATACTTAAAATATAAATATTAATTTTATATTTAATTAATCTATATTATTCAAGTATAACGAGTACTTAAAGTCTTTAGCCATTTTTCTGAAAAATAACTTATAAACCGTTTAAACATTTTAACTTAAAATTAAATAATACTTGAGATTTGTTTCTTTAAAAACCCATCAGATCAAAATAAATTGTTAGATTAAAAAGAACATTTTAAAATTAAAAGTAACAAAGTTTAATTCATTTAAAATATATTTCTATACTAGTTTTTCTTTATTTTAATTAAAACTTTTATAAAAAAGTGTTATGAATTAAGTTAAATATAGATATATTAAAATATAAATATTCAAGTATAAAAGGTACGCATAAACATTTTATGTACTTTTATAAAAAATAATCGGAATTTCAGTCAAAACCGACATTTTGTCAACCTGTGAGCCACAGCTTTCCATTCATAAAATTACTTGACAGTTTCAGTTACTACTGTGTATCATAGTAAAAGCTTATCTTTTAAAATTCTTTACTTTTACATATAATATTCAATACACTTATAAATTATAACTTATAAACCGTTTAAACATTTTAACTTAAAATTAAAATAATAACTTGAGATTTTTTCTTTTATATTAAACCCATCAGATCAAAATCAAATTGTTAGATTAATAAGAACATTTTAAAATTCAAAAGCTAACAAACGTTTAATTCATTTACAAATATATTGTCT
The DNA here is from genome assembly GCA_012934845.2 of Pomphorhynchus laevis. Lineage (NCBI taxonomy): Eukaryota > Metazoa > Acanthocephala > Palaeacanthocephala > Echinorhynchida > Pomphorhynchidae > Pomphorhynchus > Pomphorhynchus laevis. The sequence goes on from WNNJ02003008.1 coordinate 2,640, forward strand.
ATACTAGCTTTCTCTTTATTTTGATGCGCTTGCTGCATCTATGGGGGACGCAAAAATGGGTGTAGAACGTAATGAAGACTCTTGACTTTTATTTGAATTTTTAATTTCTAACTTAATGTTATCTTATCAATAATTATTGGCTTTATTTTGATTGATAAATTTTAATTTTAGTGATAAATCATTTTATATGTATTAACTTGTTTAGTTTAATTGGGTATAGTGTATAATAATATTTTCGTTAAATACTTGCATAAAAATGTTAAAATTTCTGAATTTTAACATGATGGGACTACCGGTTTGCAAAGATAACAACAATAACCATGCCCCAATGAATGAGTACGACGAAATAATTCCCGTGTCATGCATGACTGAGATAGTGCCAATAATTATTATTGGCAGTGTATCTGCCAATAATAATTATTAATACTTATAATCTGTATCAATACTTATTATCTGCTAGTATCAATAGTTGAACGACAAGAAAAATCATTTTGATATTTCGCTTGTAACTACTAGCATCTTCAGAAAATTTATTTTTCTGTAGTAATTTATTTTAATTTTAAGTAATTTATTTAGTAATTATTTTTTAATTAATAATAAATAATTAATTTTGTAATTAAAGTTTTATTAATTAGTGATTAATTTAGTGATTAATTCAGTAATTAATTTCATTAATTAACTTTAATAAAATAAATTTTCTGAAGTAATTTTAGTAAATAAAAGTAAATTTCTGAAGATTCTAGTAGTTACTAGCAAAATATCAAAACGATTTTTATTGTCGTTCAACTATACATGATAGTTCCTTGAAATTTAAAATATATTTAATATATTGAATATATTTAATATATGGATATATTTCTAGAAATATAAATATCCAAGTATAAAAGGTACGCATAAACATTTTATGCACTTTTATAAAAAATAATCAGCATTTCAGTCAAAACCGACATTTTTTGATAATTGGAGGTCGTGTGCCCGACTAGGAGATATGGATGATTTGGAACATAAAAGTGTTTACCACTCTTATAGCTTTGTTTATCCAGAAGATCCTATGGTTCATAGCCAGAACATCGAGAATTTATGTATTCACGCCAAAAAGAAGTTGAAGTCACAATATAGGACTAATAGAAAGATGTGGGAAGATTTACCTGATTGAATTCATGTTTAAAAAGAAGAATCCCATTAAGAGAAAAAGGTTTAATCATTTTTTAATATTGCTGTCTTTTTGGTATGATTAACTAAACTTTTTAATTTGAATTTGTGTTTTTCTTTATATTATTTACATTTTATTATTTTTCTTCTATTTTTATAATTTAAAAAAAACGGCATGAAATATCAAAAACGGCATGAAATGTCAAAAATGGCATGGAATCAAAAACGGTATAAGCCATAAAGAACCTTTACTTTTAATATTATAGTGTTGATTTATATATTTTACCTTTTGTGTTTGATAATATTTTTATGGTAACCTAGTTTAAAATATGCATCTATTGAATTATTTAAATGATTTTGAAGGAAACTAATATTGTTACAAATTGTTGCAATTCTTAAAATTTCATTATTTAATGTATTAAATTTTTATATTAAATGGGGTATGCATAAATGCTCATGCAAAATATGTTTCTTGTAAATTTATATGTCATCTTTACGATATAAAGTAAAAGTAGTTTTAGTTAATGTTAATTTAATGCTCATACTAAACAAAATAGTTATTTTCCATAGTTATCTCCCTGATTTTGTTTGTATAATAAAAAGTTACCTAGATGACTCAATATGCTTAAGCTAAAATCTTAATTTAATGAACGTATTTAAATCTTAATTATTAAATCTTAATTTAATGAAAATATTTAAATTCAAAAAAATTAAAAAAAATTCGAAAGTGCTAAAATTGTTGATCTCCCTGATTTGTTTGTATAATAACAAGTTACCTAGATGACTCAATATGCTATAGCTAAAATCTTATTTTAATGAATGTTCTGTATACACTCAGTATTTTTATAAAAAATATCGAGTCATCGATAATATAACCGATTTATACACGAACTCTTTGACAACAAAGGTACTAATGTGTGAAAATGTAATCAAATTAAATCTTCACATGTTTTAATGCCTAATAACGTTTTTAATATCTAATGTACAAAAAATGGTTTTTTAAAAATTAATTAAACATTAAAATTCACTTGTAAACCAAATTGACTTTTCCTGAATTGTCTATAAGTAAATTTTATTACGAATGTTAAAAGATAAATGATTGAACCACCTAAACAGAAAATATATTTAGGAATTTCATTTAATAAATGCAACTCTTTATTTAATAAGTTTAAACGTAATAACATATATAATATCACAACTGAAATTTTAATTTCTAATGAAAAGTTATCTAAATTAGTTAATATGTTTAAGCTAAAATCTAAATTTAATACATGTTCTGTATTATATAAAATTCCTTATGATATTTGTAATTGCTAGTATATCTGTCAGACTTGTAAGGAATTGGAAACATGTATTTTACAGCCTATAACATGAAACTAGGTAATATGTAAGGAGCTATATCCCGCAATTAATCACGTGCTCTTATAAAAGAGTTTAGCAGAAATGTGTCTTTGTCAATAAAAAATTAACATTATGATATGGTAAAGCCATTTAAAAAATCTAAAGTTAATTAGGAAGTAACTTTAATTAATGTAAAATAAATGTATACGAAATAATTTCAATGCGACTTTTTATTAACACGAATAGGAAAGTATACTTAAATCTGGTCACCGCTGGAGGAGCGTTCGCTTAGTTAATCCCTTTCAGAGGTTTACTGTAAATTAAGTACTGTCGAAGTTGTGTAGCTACAGGGCCACAATGATGATACCACCTTGTAGTGATGAGGAGACTAAGGTCGAAACGCCCCATTGGGGGCTAGGCGTCTGTGGTAGGCACATTCCGGGTTAAGCTTCCCGACGAAGGTTGTAAAAAAGCATGCAGGTTTAAACTTTCCTGTTCGTGTTAATTAAAAAAGTTGTATTAAAATTATTTCGTATTAATATAACGTCGCCAGTAGTTTTCAAATAAATGTATATTACTATTTTATAGTAAAACTACTTACCTGAAATTGTACAAATGTGTACATTAGACAGATAACGTATCACCTGATATCCCATATTAAAATTCTATGCTTTGTGCAGTAATGACTTATTTTGGTTATAAATCAATAAGACGAATTTAATGAGAATATTAGCTTTTTAAAATAAGAGCTAAAATAAAACAAATTAAAGTTAAATTAAATGAGGGTGATTATATTTTATGTTTTTGAAGAAATAGGTTTGGTAATATTGTGCAAAATTGTTGAGATGTTAAAATGCAAAATTGTTAAAGCTAAAGGGATTAAACTTTTTATTCTTTAAGCCAGACGTGAAGTAACCAGAAGTCCTTTTGGTACTTCATACACATCACTCGGGCCTTGTTACGTATGCCAGTACTCATCTGTATCCAACAGTAAGAGGGATCTGGCACTGATGAGTCATTGTGATGACGAAACGGTACTTGTTACTGTTATCTTAGATTCTTCCGCGTATGGTTTAAATGATGACTAACATAATTCACGCGGAATAGTCTCACTCTTTATTTTGGGAAATTCATTAATTCACGTGATATAAGCTATTTGATAAGTATTATATTTTTTAAATGTGTCATTTTTTCAATTGATAATTCTAATGTCAAAATTGTCAAAATATTTTTGATATTTTTGTTACTTTTGTTTTTTAGCATTTAGAGATATGATCTGCAATTTATATTGTTTAATAAAAATATAACAATATAACAATATTTGTTATATTGTTTAAATCCCCAATACAATATAACAAACTTCACATTGAACGTATCAGTTATCTTAACGTATCGCGCCCATGTCATTTGAAACCTATCAAGGCACGGCTGCCGAAATAAATTCTTCTCAGAACCATAAATAACTTCTGCATAGAAGGTTTTTTTAGGCAACAAAATTCACTAAAAACGGCAAAGCTTTAACATTATATTTTCATTTCTATTTTTCGTATTAGTTTTATCGCGATGACTTGGCTTGCGTTTAACCAAATTATTATAATATAATAGTTTTTTATTTACGATACTACTTCTACCAATTCCTTGTACTTGGTGGTTCAATCCTAACGGGTAAATGGAATTGAGCGTTTTAATCCAAAATTCTTGTTTTTTTTTAATATTTAAGTGTCACCGTCAATTATTCTCTCAAATATCGTCGAGGCTGTATCTAGACTGTACACTCTGGTTAACTTTGTATAAACTGCAGTATTCAAAATTATACAAACGTGTACATTATTCGAAGATTCTATGCGATCACAATCAGATATATACATAAAGCCGGAGGGTTTATGCCCGTCGTCCCATTATATCAAGAAAACAACAACCTAATTCATCATTGCAACGTTTTCTATCTGAACTTATATATGTTGCAAAGGATTGCGATTTCGTGGACGTTTCAGCAGATCAATATCGTGACGATGTTCTTCTCAACGTTATTATAATGGGGCTAATGCCCGACTTAATAGCCAACGTCTATTAAAAAATCAGACTCGACATAAATCTAGCATGCTTACAAATTCAGGCACTTGAGTTAGCCGAACTACAAGCAAAAACATACAAACTTGATTATGCAACTTGGTGATATTAAATACTTACAATTTTTTCTGACAGTCCCTGATTCTTCTTGTCAGTTTCGCTCCCTACGCTCGCTGATTGAGCTTAATCTCTCGATAAAATATCATGCCTAAAAAAGCTCGATCTCAAATCCCTGGTCCTGATCACAAATCTTCCACATCAGAATGCAATGATCGTTATACAAGTTTGAAAGTTGGATGTGATTGTGAAGATTGTAACGTATGGACCATTGTTCGAGTAAAAATATATGACCGTTCTGTGTATCAAAGTAAACCGTTTATATGTGGTTTTTGTTCATCAGTAAAACTTCTACAGATATCCTGCTCTTCAACTTCTGTCTCACATACGACTACGCAGACCAATACTATTTTTGAAGTTTCCGTCGCATCAACACATGACTTCGCATCGCATAATCCCATTCTTGCCCCTTCTCTCACACACTCCTCATTCAACAACGGATAAAGCTTCCATTCATCTTCATCACCCTAATAATGCAAACGATAAAGCTGTTCATATTGTTCGTTCTCTTTTCTATTCCTCCCACTCCTGTCACACATGCTCCAACTTATCTTAATTCTTCATCGAGCACCGCTGGCATTCCCACTTATATCTGCTCTTCTGCATCTACTCCTACCAGCTCTGTCCGTCCACCACATCCACGTCATCGTTTTCATTCGCGCGATCACTGTATTATCATATTTAACTAAAAGCTTTTCGAATCTGCTTCCCCACAATCTCGCCTGGATGATGATGTATCTGCTTTAGGTATATCTTAGCAACCATTCTTGCTGATGATAATCCATCCATTTTCAGTAATATAGCTCCAGTATATTTTATTCGTTTAAATAAATCCACTAAATTTAATCATCTCATGAGTCACTATCCCTACACAATTATAGAGCCACTCAATCACCCCAACTAATCCCGCCTTGATGTGACTTCAGGAGTAGGGACTTATCTGTTACAGATATCCTTAACTCCTGGGGACCACCCCTGGGCACCTCCAGAACCCACGCGCCACTCTCCACTCGTGTCTATCAGCTTTTGACAGATAGTCATGGCTCTCTTGCGTCGAAGCAGAAACTTAAGAGATTAGCACTCTCTGCGCTATCCTTCATATTTGCCTCTGAACCACTTTCCACCTTCACAAGTCGAGTAAAATACCTGGGGTTCACCGTTACGGTGAACTGGTCGGCGAAAGCTGACCTGGATAGACTAAAACGTATCCTGAAGAAAGCTAGATGGGCCCTGAAACGGGCCCAACATCTGTCATTGAAAGATAAAACCCAAGTGCGCCTCTGGGGTACTTGGGCTTTTTCGGGATTGGTCTTCTTTTCAAGAGGACGTTCCCCAGAACAAAGACTAAGATTTCTTAAGCTCATCATCTTGCGATTACCAAGCATCGTCCGCCTTGATTGGATTATTGGGGGGGTGAAAGACCCCGAGTGGTTCAGTCGAAGGGCGGCGTGTTGGATTGGCTGGGGGCTCAGATCCCGCTGGACCTGAGGCCTTAAAGATTGGTGAAGACCTGAATCGCGACTCATTAGCTAAATTTTTCATTCCTGTATTTTTGATACAAGTTTATTTTTATTTTATTTTTTAGTTGTTATATAACACTAAGTTTTGTTATTTAAGAAAATCTTTATCTTTAGATTTATCACGAGAATTTACAAATTTTACCTTTGAATTAACTTCTGTTAATTTTCGCTGGAAACTACACGATTGAATCGTTTGATAGCTCCGACACGTTGAAAAAATTCAATAAAAAGTCGCCATATTTTTGTTGTTTTCGAGAATACTCCCATTCCAATTACCAAGAATAAAGAGTACAGAGGAATGTTAGAATTTAATTAAAAAAATTGTCATTTCGAATGTTCCTTAACGAGCTGTTACCATCTTCAGAATGTTAGTTAGATAATGTTTTGCTGTTATATAGCACCATCAACTGCAGTGCGATGATGCTCCTTTGTTCTACAATTGCAGGATTTCACTGTGTAAGCTTAAAGGTATGAAAATGAAAAAACAAGAATAAAGCAAATGAATACAAGTAAAATAGAATTAAACAAATGAATACAAGTAAAACAAAAAATAGTATTTTTTAAAGTAAAAAATAGTAAAATGAAAATAGTATTAAAATAGAATAACAAAAAATTCTAAAATAAATTATATCAAACCAGGGCCATGTGGATAAAGCAGTATATTCTAGTGTGCCTGCTGAAACGGGCCTTTACTTTACGGCAATCCAGTCCGTGCCTCCCCGATTCATTGGTAATTTGATCATATGCGCATTTTAAAGCTGTCGACTTCTTAATGCCGAGGTGGATACTGATTGCGATGCTCAGCGACTCGTAATATAACCGTGTACCTAAATAGGTGATTGGCAAGGCATGGATGAATGCACCAGTTTCGTTCGATGCAGCTTGGAGTAATTTCGCCCTGTCTTGTTGGGTGCGTGTAGCGTTAAGCAGCTTTGCGAAAGTGCCCTCATAAAACGGGCAAGTCCATCGTTTTTAGGGTGTAAGATCCGAAGGAATCGAACCGTCTAATTTTGAAGTTCATATATCGATAGAACATAATCTGGGTCCAGTTCGTCAGTGATCACGGCAAGATTGGGCCGAAAAATGGATGCCACAAGCGCGTTGTTAAAAATCACCGAGGACCCTAAGATTGTCGTCACTATATCGTTCGCTTAATACATCTTCAGTTCTAGACGTGGATATAACCTTCAGGTCGAAGTTGGCGAGGTTACTACTAAGGAATTAAGATGACCGAAGGAGGTTATTGATCCTGGGCAGCGTCATACATTGACGAAATATAAAAAGAGCGTCATGGAGAGATAGTTGTGTTAAGCGCTCACCGCACAAATTAGTCTGATTGATGGATGCATTAATGGATGCATCGATGCAAGCCAGTTCGCCGATAGAAGCACCGAGGACTGTTGCTGAAGCGGGTACAATTACATTGGCACCTGGAAGTATAGCCAATATACGTTCGGCGTCATATTGATTGGGCTCAATAATCTCGCATTTGTCCCTATTCAGACGCGAACCAAGTGATGATCCAGCGGACAATATCTTTTCGATATCTGACAACAGCGTGTGTACCATACGGCTGATCGAGCAATAGTTCAGATACCAGAGATTGAAAGGGGATTCCAAAGGATGCTTTAGCATAGTGTAGGTAAAGTTTGAAATTAAAATTAATTTTTTTCAAAAAAAATAAAATTTGAATATTTTTTTAAGTGAGTGCTCGGATTAGTTAAAAATTATCACCCAATGATAGCACATTATGTATCTACACCACATATAAGTTTTAGCTCGATACGATGTATATTACGCTTAAGAGAAAATGTTCAATTTTTTAAACTTAAAAATATTTTTCCATAAAAAATCGATATGATAACCCATACTTTTTTCATTTCACATCGACCATCTATCAATTAACATTTACACAAAAACTTATGAATTGATTTATTCAGTATGTTGAAAAAATTTAAATTTTAATTTTTTAAATTAAAAAATAATAATTAAAATTTTACCATTGCCCTTGTTAGTAGTTTGTTTACTGCAATATTATTATAATACGATTACAAATCATATATCTACATTATTTTCAAGTTTGAGATTGATTTAACATGTATTACGTTGTAAAACGAAATCTAATTTTTTGAAATCAAAATACTTTTTAAGCACTTTGGTATAATATCCTATCATCATTTTTAACTTATTATTTCCAACTTACAATAAATCAACGTATACACAAAAAATTGGCATCATTACTTTACTATCTTGAATAGAAATAAATTTATCTTTAACTATTTTAAAAATTTTAAACGCTGGTTTTATTTTTTCAATAATGAGAAAACTGAAATTATAATGTGTTTGAACGATTTTCAGATGGCTTGGAAAATAATGTGTTTGATACCATGGTTTCACATGATATCAAATCTTTTAACATCACTATTTTATTCTCCAGTTTATAAGCCGCAAAATGTTCATGTTTCCAAAAAAGAGGGGCTTCGGTCCATGTGACATGAACAGGATTTTTTCTTAGGAATAAAAACACGTTTACTAATATTGATGCCTGCTACATCGGATTGGGAGGCTAAAAGCATAGTTACGGCCACCTCTCTTCTCTGATCAGCTGTCAAAAGCTGACAGACCCGAGAAGAAAGTGGAAGGACGGATTTGGAGGTGCCCGGGAGTGGACCCCAGGAGTTAAGAATATCCGTAACAGAAAGATCCCTACTCCTGAAGTTACACCAAGGCGGGATTGGTTGAGGTGATTGAGTGGCTCCATAGTTGTGTAGGGCTAGTGACTCCTCCAAAACTTTTTCAAGGCCTACATTCCCTATCCAACTCAATGCTCTATCCTTCCAGCAAACAAACTTCTCCTTCTTGAATATCTTCCAGAAGGAAGACTGAGAAGGATTAAGGCGAGCGATACTCGTCTTATCCCTACTCAGCTGGAACCTGTATCTAGTGCTCCAGTATTCATTCGAGAGGGCCTGTTTGGCGGAAGCAGAGAGATTAGGGAGGTTCAGTAATTTTGCTAGGACCTTGAGTTTCGTCGGAGTGGGATTGTATATACGACCTTTATAGGTAGTCGATAGAATCGCGGTAGCTTGCGAAGAGAGGTAGGTATTAAATTCGGTCAGACTCAGATTTCCTATTCGGGGAAAGAGTCGGATAGCCGCCTGGAAGAAGGCTACTCTGATCGGATCAAAGTGAAACCTCCTTCGAAGCAATGTATCTTCCTCAATTCTTCAGCGAATTAGGTCATGAGAGGTGGACAATTGTTGGCGCGACTGCTCCGTACAGAGAGGTTTAAGCAACCACCTTGAGTGAAGCAGTAAAATGTCGAGGATTGAATTTGTTGATGTGCAATGAAAGGTGGGGGTCGGTGGTTTGTGAATAAGATAACCGTTCCTAGCTCTGCGAAGTGACGCGTTGATCCAACGACCAGTTCTGTCGTTGAAGTCTCCAAGTATCATGTCATAGCCGCTATCAATAATACCGTCCAGGAGGTCGCGGTTCTTGTGAATCTCCCCTGGACGTATGTAGACATTGGCTATACTGAGGCGTTTACCGTTCTTAACGAGTGACACTACTAGACAGGAGAGGGCTGGACAAGAGTAATTTAATATGAGGGAAGACCTTAAGGAGCATTTAACTAGGGTTAAGAGTCCTTGAGATGAAGAGAAGTGGGGTGGGGTTATGTACGGAGTATAGTGGGAATATGTGTGCTTTGGGAAAAATCGAGTAATGTCCTGGGGGAGACGGATAGACCGCGTCTCCTGAAGGACTATAACATCTGCATCTCTACCAGATAAAAGTCTAAGGGCGGAAGCACCTCCCGAATTCCACTGAAGAATATTCAGTGAAAAAGGCTCGGGTTTACTCACCATTGTGACAGATCAGTTAGACAGGAGCAGCCAGCCTAGACAGAGCTAGATGCAAGGAAGTTACCCCCTTGCCACTAGCCCCATCCAGGGCCAGAGCTCCCTGGGCAATATCTCCATTTCCCAGTGAGGCGCCAACCATGTTTATGTTATTAAGAAGCTTTCCAATTTTAAGCGGTGGAACTTTATTTGCGGAAGCCCCCCTCTTCTTGGATTGGGGGGGGTTACATTCAGCAGGAATTGGGGCAGAGTCCGCCCCCACGAGTGCCGAGATCAGAGGAGTCAACATCGCTTGAAATTGTGACATTAACGTCTTTTTAGTATTGTCCAGAAGAAGAATTATATCAGAATTTGACATTCGATCCACCGGATGAGCAGCTGCAGAGAAGGGTTTATTAGCCGTTTTTTTAGCAAACAACTGTCGGTATTCCCGGAAATGATTACATCGTCGGGACCAAGCAGGGTGTTTACCCCCGCAGTTAAGGGATGAGCTGAGCATATCTCGCCCTTACACATACTGGAACATGCGTCTGAGGCACAAACACCGCAAGTCTTTATTTTACCACAGGAGGATCCCCAATGGCCCCATCCATGGCAATTATTACAATGAGGATATGTTAGATTGTCTTCCTCAATTAAAGTAAAGCGAAGGTTGAACCCTAAAAAAGGGTTAAGCGGACTTAGACAGAAGCAATCCGTTATCGATATCTGCATTACAGAAAGCTACAGGGAGGGGGTCTCCCAGCTTTCCAATAACTTGCCTGACAGAGTGGAGGCAATAGGATTTTTGTAACATAGTTAGATCATCTTCAGACAAAAAAGAGGGAAAATTCGAAATTTTTAAGGAACATTGTATAGGTTTGAGTGTAATCGATCCCAGATGGGCTAAATTGTTTGCAAAATACTCGTTATACTCCTTCATAACGCTGCCATTAGCGAAGGAAATTCTTATTGCATTTTCAAGCGTCTTAACAGAATTGAATAAAATTCTATTATTAAATTTTCCCACGAATTCTCTCAGGAAAGTGGGAAATAATTTGTGCCTTTCGATCGGTTTCAGAGCATTTATTATGCACAAGTTTGATAATTTAGAAATGGGGGAAGCACTCCCGAGTCAGCTTTTAATTGGCATAACAAATCACTTACCTCGTTGACGGAATTAATATTTAAATCTGAAATTGTACTTGTTCCTTGTTCCATATTGAAGTTTCTGTTTGACGACGTAATATTTTTTAAAATGCTCTAATATAAATGTTAAAATTTTTGATGTTAAATTGAAAATGTAGATTTACCAGAAAAATAGTGGATAATCCTTCGTAATCTCTTTACTAGTGATTTTGTTTGCTTCTGATTCACGTAAATAGTTACAATAAACCCTTGTTTGTATAGATAATATAAATATTTTTACAGATATCTGAAAAATCACCTTTACTCTAATCATTTATTTCATTTGTGACTGTTTCATTTTTAATTATCAAATATATTGGTACAGTAGTTTATGAACTTTTAATCGAATTAATTGTCTGAACTGATCACTTTGTAATAATTATTAATAAAAAATTAATCCATAGTATAACAAGACAATCAGTATAAGTCAATTTAAATAAAAATTGATAAAATACAAAATACAAAAAATATCATCAATACAAAAAATAATTTGTAATGTGAAGTTTGTGTCATTATAAATTAAATATCGCCATTTGTACAAACGACTGGATCCAAAATTCAAATTCAAAAGATGAGTAAGATAGAAATGCAAATCAATTTTATGTGCAAATCTATCAAATGTTTAAGAAACATTTATAATCATTTGGGCAGTTGCTCACTAATTTGCAACTGCGGAATAATAGAATATTCAGCCACACTTAGTTAACAATGGTGTAGCGAATACGCAATGTAAAAATATTTTTATATTCTTATTTTCTTATATGCAAAAATACTGTAGAAGTTCTACTTTTGCTTGCAAGCTTATTGATTAAACAGAACAAAACAGGCAGTTTTTATTTTTATCTGAGTTACGAAACTAAACCGGAAATGTTTAAAAACTTTTCAATTGTCGATTCGGGAGGTCGTTTGCATTTCACCACTAAGTTTTCCCGCAACGGATACTTTGTGACTTCCACTAATTGGCAGATGCCATCAGAATTTGTTAGACCATCCTTAGTGTAGTCATAAGATGCTTTTTTAATCTTCGTAAAACGTCTGAATTTCGATGACATATTGATGTGTGGGTGGCTTAGATGTGATACGCTTCCTACATTCAAGGCCACCCTTTCAATACCACCGTAGAAATGCACGCATCGTCTATACATGTCACTATTCTCTTCTCCCCAACCCCAAAACATAGTACTAAATCCATTAACTTTGATAAACTGTTCTCTTGTTAGTGCAACTATTCCTCCAAAATAACAATTATCGACCTTCGCGTTTTTTCTCTTGGGCATATAGTCTAGATATGAAATAGAAGTCACCAAACATTTTGGTTTCATTTTGTTGCAGGTATATAAGTTTTCATAAAAATCGGGTATAAAATCAAAATCAGCAAAAATAAAACAGTTTACGCGTTTGTTAGTATATAGCACTGCCATATTCATTAGTATAACCCTGTTAAACTCTTCACCGTCATCTTGAGTTATTGTTAGAATCGAATAAGGTATATTTTGCATCTGTAGGAATGGGTGCATGATGGACAGAAATACATTAAGATGTTCATGACGATTTTTAAGCGGTACTATAACTATGATAGGATCGTATACAGGTAAACAGTGTGAGGGCGTCCAACTTCCTCCATACCTTACATTAGTATAAGCATCGGGAAATGTGTGTGATTTATAGAACGAATTAAAATCATCATCCTTAATGCCATGATTGTGATGACCAGATACGATCATTGAAGAATGTGGCCTCCGTTCAATTTTAGATTGATTGCTGGCGAATTGTGTTACGTTGATATAGCATACAACATATACCGATAAAAGGCAAAAACATAATACAGCAAATAGCCGCTTAAGTTTCTTGTTTATCATTAAAATGGATAGGAACTGTACGTTGTCGTTACTAAAACGTAAAAATATTAATTCAGTTGTATGATATATTTCAATATAAAGATTATTTATATTTTTTGCCAGAAATCTAAAATTTTACCAATATATTCTGATTTCTACTAATAGTATCATTGTTTAACTACATCTTAATTAAAATAAATCGTTATATATAGCATAAGTGGTGAATTTGTGCACTACCAATCTTATAGCTCAATAGTGTTTAGGATAAAAAATAATTAAAATATATTGAAATTTTTAAAAATTTGAAACAGGTAATAGACTTGATATTTCTGTTGAATAAATTAATAATTAACATATCATTTTTTAAAATTAATGTTGAAGGATATCAGTAGAAATTGCTTTGCTACAACAATTCAATCATTACTCCTACATACCAGCGGAGTCAAATACGTATTCTATTAAGATCAAAAATATTTATTTTCTCTGATGTTGACTTTATACCAGATTTTTATGTAAACTATTATACCTGCAATAGAATAAAACCAAAATACTTGATTATATTATTCAAATTATCTTATTAGGTGATCAACTTTTGCATATACTCGTAGTTATCGCGTGTCTTTATATCTCTTTTCGAATACAAGATTAATTATTTTTTGTAACGCATCCTTTATATTAGCTAAATCTATATTTTATAAAAATATTTTTCAAAAAAAATTAAAATATTTAATAAATATTATTTATGAAGATATTTAAAATTTATTTTTCTTTCTATGCTAAACTTTCTTATGTGAAATTAATACTGAAATAGTAGTTCATACCAGTATCAATTTCCATTACCTTACGATATTTTTAATTGTGATTTACTTTTGTCTAACTGTGCTTTAATTGTGCTTTACCTGTGCATGAAGTGAGAAAGGATGTACAAGCACTACATATTAATTTCTTATGCTTAAATTTCTTATGTATTTCTTTGAATATTTATTTTTATTTATTTGCAAATGGGTTAATTACAAATAAGCTGAATATATTATTGACTATATTAATTTAGGGTATTATAATATTTTTTTGTAAATTTGATTCAAGCATAGTTTTAGGTATAAAAAATATTTAACATATTTTTACATTATTACGTTCATTTGAAGCTCTAACATTCAAATTACTATTAACCTCTTTCATTACTGTATCGTATTTACATTATTGCAGGCTTTATAGTTTGTTCTTAATTGAATATTACATCATATAATATAATATTATATTTTAAATACATTATTTAATACATACTTATGAATATCACACATCACGTATAGTTTAAAAATTATATATGCAATATATTTTATTTAAATTGCTTACTTATTCGTCATTTACATTGCAGTAAACACTAAATTAAGCTGAAATAAAATCGTAATTATTTATATTTCGAGTACATTTTCACTTAGTGTGTTGCGAAAATTCTACTGTCACATTAATAAAAAAGTGTTATGAATGAAGTTATATTATTTCACTATTATAAATAAAGTTTAATTTATTATTAATTAAATAGAATTAATTTATTATTGATTTATTATCATAAATAATAAAATTAAGCTTTATTTATGGGTACTAGTTATAAATTAAGTTAAATTTATACCTAAAATATAAATATTAATTTTATATTTAATTAATCTATATATAAATTACATATAAATATTTAATTCAAATTTATTATGTTGAACGTATTAGTCATATATATTAAAAAATAACTTATAAGCCGTTTTAAAATTTCAAACTAAGATTTAAATAATAAATTATAATTATATTTTTATAATTATATTTATAATGTTAGGTTAAAGATAAAATATAAAAATTCAAAAGGAAACTAGAAAAGGTTTAATTTTTTTGGTTAGTTTTTTTTGTCAAATACATGTTATCTTTTTATTTGGATTAATAACTTCTAATTGTAATATTAAAATCATCGTGCTTTTCTGTATTAATCTATATGTAAGCTTTTGTAGTTAAATCAGATACAGTTTGTGGTGATACTTTTTATAAATGCTTAATTATAAATGTTAAAATTTTGGATGTTAAATTGAAAATGTAAATTTACCAGGAAAATATTGACTTATCCTTCGTAATATCTTTACTAGTGATTTGTTTGCTTCTGGTTCACGGAAATGAATACAATAAACTATTGCTTGTATGGGTAATATAAATATTTTTACAAATATGTGAAAAATTATCTTAATAAACAAGTGTAATCAATGAAGCTATATTATTTCACTATTATAAATAAAGTTTAATTTATTATTAATTAAATAGAATTAATTTATAATTGATTTATAATCATAAATAATAAAATTAAGCTTAATTTATGATTACTAGTTATAAATTAAGTTTGTTTTATACCTAAAATATAAATATAAATTTTATATTTAATTAATCTATATATATTACATACAAATATTTAATTTATATATAATTTGTTTAATTTAGTTAAACTTTACTTATAAATTAATTTTAATTTTTACCTAAAATATTCAAGTATAACGAGTACGTTTAAAGTCTTTAGCCATTTTTCTGAAAAATAACTTATAAACCGTTTAAACATTTTAACTTAAAATTAAAATAATAACTTGAGATTTGTTTCTTATAATAAACCCATCAGATCAAAATCAAATTGTTAGATTAAAAAGAACATTTTAAAATTCAAAAGCTAACAAACGTTTAATTCATTTACAAATATATTGTCTATACTAGCTTTTTCTTTATTTTAATTAATAACTTTTAATAAAAAAGTGTTATGAATTAAGTTAAATATAGAACTAACATATAAATATTGAATACTATAATATTATAATATTCAATACATCACACATCAATTAAAATTGTTTACTTATTCGTCATAAACATTTTATGTACTTTTATAAAAAATAATCGGAATTTCAGTCAAAACCGACATTTTGTCAACCTGTGAGCCACAGCTTTCCATTCATAAAATTACTTGACAGTTTCAGTTACTACTGTGTATCATAGTAAAAGCTTATCTTTTAAAATTCTTTACTTTTACATATAATATTCAATACACTTATAAATTATAACTTATAAACCGTTTAAACATTTTAACTTAAAATTAAAATAATAACTTGAGATTTTTTCTTTTATATTAAACCCATCAGATCAAAATCAAATTGTTAGATTAATAAGAACATTTTAAAATTCAAAAGCTAACAAACGTTTAATTCATTTACAAATATATTGTCTATACTAGCTTTCTCTTTATTTTGATGCGCTTGCTGCATCTATGGGGGACGCACAAATGGGTGTAGAACGTAATGAAGACTCTTGACTTTTATTTGAATTTTTAATTTCTAACTTAATGTTATCTTATCAATAATTATTGGCTTTATTTTGATTGATAAATTTTAATTTTAGTGATAAATCATTTTATATGTATTAACTTGTTTAGTTTAATTGGGTATAGTGTATAATAATATTTTCGTTAAATACTTGCATAAAAATGTTAAAATTTCTGAATTTTAACATGATGGGACTACCGGTTTGCAAAGATAACAACAATAACCATGCCCCAATGAATGAGTACGACGAAATAATTCCCGTGTCATGCATGACTGAGATAGTGCCAATAATTATTATTGGCAGTGTATCTGCCAATAATAATTATTAATACTTATAATCTGTATCAATACTTATTATCTGCTAGTATCAATAGTTGAACGACAAGAAAAATCATTTTGATATTTCGCTTGTAACTACTAGCATCTTCAGAAAATTTATTTTTCTGTAGTAATTTATTTTAATTTTAAGTAATTTATTTAGTAATTATTTTTTAATTAATAATAAATAATTAATTTTGTAATTAAAGTTTTATTAATTAGTGATTAATTTAGTGATTAATTCAGTAATTAATTTCATTAATTAACTTTAATAAAATAAATTTTCTGAAGTAATTTTAAGTAATTTTAGTAAATAAAAGTAAATTTCTGAAGATTCTAGTAGTTACTAGCAAAATATCAAAACGATTTTTATTGTCGTTCAACTATACATGATAGTTCCTTGAAATTTAAAATATATTTAATATATTGAATATATTTAATATATGGATATATTTCTAGAAATATAAATATCCAAGTATAAAAGGTACGCATAAACATTTTATGCACTTTTATAAAAAATAATCAGCATTTCAGTCAAAACCGACATTTTTTGATAATTGGAGGTCGTGTGCCCGACTAGGAGATATGGATGATTTGGAACATAAAAGTGTTTACCACTCTTATAGCTTTGTTTATCCAGAAGATCCTATGGTTCATAGCCAGAACATCGAGAATTTATGTATTCACGCCAAAAAGAAGTTGAAGTCACAATATAGGACTAATAGAAAGATGTGGGAAGATTTACCTGATTGAATTCATGTTTAAAAAGAAGAATCCCATTAAGAGAAAAAGGTTTAATCATTTTTTAATATTGCTGTCTTTTTGGTATGATTAACTAAACTTTTTAATTTGAATTTGTGTTTTTCTTTATATTATTTACATTTTATTATTTTTCTTCTATTTTTATAATTTAAAAAAAACGGCATGAAATATCAAAAACGGCATGAAATGTCAAAAATGGCATGGAATCAAAAACGGTATAAGCCATAAAGAACCTTTACTTTTAATATTATAGTGTTGATTTATATATTTTACCTTTTGTGTTTGATAATATTTTTATGGTAACCTAGTTTAAAATATGCATCTATTGAATTATTTAAATGATTTTGAAGGAAACTAATATTGTTACAAATTGTTGCAATTCTTAAAATTTCATTATTTAATGTATTAAATTTTTATATTAAATGGGGTATGCATAAATGCTCATGCAAAATATGTTTCTTGTAAATTTATATGTCATCTTTACGATATAAAGTAAAAGTAGTTTTAGTTAATGTTAATTTAATGCTCATACTAAACAAAATAGTTATTTTCCATAGTTATCTCCCTGATTTTGTTTGTATAATAAAAAGTTACCTAGATGACTCAATATGCTTTAGCTAAAATCTTAATTTAATGAACGTATTTAAATCTTAATTATTAAATCTTAATTTAATGAAAATATTTAAATTCAAAAAAATTAAAAAAAATTCGAAAGTGTTAAAATTGTTGATCTACCTGATCTATATGGTCACCGCTGGAGGAGCGTTCGCTTAGTTAATCCCTTTCAGAGGTTTACTGTAAATTAAGTACTGTCGAAGTTGTGTAGCTACATGGCCACAATGATGATACCACCTTGTAGTGATGAGTAGACTAAGGTCGAAACGCCCCATTGGGGGCTAGGCGTCTGTGGTAGGCACATTCCGGGTTAAGCTTCCCGACGAAGGTTGTAAAAAAGCATGCAGGTTTAAACTTTCCTGTTCGTGTTAATTAAAAAAGTTGTATTAAAATTATTTCGTATTAATATAACGTCGCCAGTAGTTTTCAAATAAATGTATATTACTATTTTATAGTAAAACTACTTACCTGAAATTGTACAAATGTGTACATTAGACAGATACACGTATCAACTGATATCCCATTTTAAAATGCTAGTGCAGTAATGACTTATTTTGGTTATAAATCAATAAGACGAATTTAATGAGAATATTAGCTTCTTTAAATAAGAGCTAAAATAAAACAAATTAAAGTTAAATCAAATAAGGGTGATTATATTTTATGTTTGTGTGAACAAATAGGTTTGGTAATATTATGCAAAATTGTTGAGATGTTAAAATGCAAAATTGTTAAAGCTAAAGGGATTAAACTTTTTATTCTTTAAGCCAGACGTGAAGTAACCAGAAGTCCTTTTGGTACTTCATACACATCACTCGGGCCTTGTTACGTATGCCAGTACTCATCTGTATCCAACAGTAAGAGGGATCTGGCACTGATGAGTCATTGTGATGACGAAACGGTACTTGTTACTGTTATCTTAGATTCTTCCGCGTATGGTTTAAATGATGACTAACATAATTCACGCGGAATAGTCTCACTCCTTATTCTGGGATATTCATTAATTCACGTGATATAAGGTATTTGATAAGTATTATATTTTTTAAATGTGTCATTTTTTCAATTGATAATTCTAATGTCAAAATTGTCAAAATATTTTTGATATTTTTGTTACTTTTGTTTTTTAGCATTTAGAGATATGATCTGCAATTTATATTGTTTAATAAAAATATAACAATATAACAATATTTGTTATATTGTTTAAATCCCCAATACAATATAACAAATTTCACATTGAACGTATCAGTTATCTTAACGTATCGCGCCCATGTCATTTGAAACCTATCAAGGCACGGCTGCCGAAATAAATTCTTCTCAGAACCATAAATAACTTCTGCATAGAAGGTTTTTTTAGGCAACAAAATTCACTAAAAACGGCAAAGCTTTAACATTATATTTTCATTTCTATTTTTCGTATTAGTTTTATCGCGATGACTTGGCTTGCGTTTAACCAAATTATTATAATATAATAGTTTTTTATTTACGATACTACTTCTACCAATTCCTTGTACTTGGTGGTTCAATCCTAACGGGTAAATGGAATTGAGCGTTTTAATCCAAAATTCTTGTTTTTTTTTAATATTTAAGTGTCACCGTCAATTATTCTCTCAAATATCGTCAAGGGATGTATCTTAAATCACAAAACTGAAGTGAATTCATAAATTTTGTGAATTAAACTACTTATTACTTATTCTTATTATTATAACAAACAGAAGCAAATGAGCTACAATCTCGTGTCACTTACAAAACATGAAAAAATAAAAATAAAAAACATCAACAAAAAAATTCAATCAAATAGTAGTTGCAAATTCCTTCTTTCGGCTTCGATGGCTTTATTGATAGCATCACTAGATATACTACTAGAGATATCAAGGCACCTTAGTGCATTCCATCCGTTAATTACCCTGGTTGCAAATCGATGGTGAACAGGAATTCTTGTGGTTGGCTTTATTAATTTCCACACATGCCCACGAGTTTCTCGTCTATCATTCACGGATAATAAGCTAGAGATACCACCAAAGCCATCGAAAACAATTTTGATTGTAGCTGATAAATCAATGGCCGATCTGCGTTATTTCAATGTGCCGACACGTAGAGATGTATTACTTATTCTTTATTTATAATTATTGTCGAATAACACCTTTATTTTTGGTATTTCATTACATTCGACAATATTACAATTCACGATGTCGGATACTCACCTAAAACCCGAGAGCTTACACTTCTAAACGATCAAAACGCTTTAGATAATTACAGACATTGGTCTGTCACATTCAATAATTACATTTCCAAACTCAGAATCGAAACAGATGAATATAGACTGTACACTCTGGTTAACTTTGTATAAACTGCAGTATTCAAAATTATACAAACGTGTACATTATTCGAAGATTCTATGCGATCACAATCAGATATATACATAAAGCCGGCAAGGAGGGTTTATGCCCGTCGTCCCATTATATCAAGAAAACAACAACCTAATTCATCATTGCAACGTTTTCTATCTGAACTTATATATGTTGCAAAGGATTGCGATTTCGTGGACGTTTCAGCAGATCAATATCGTGACGATGTTCTTCTCAACGTTATTATAATGGGGCTAATGCCCGACTTAATAGCCAACGTCTATTAAAAAATCAGACTCGACATAAATCTAGCATGCTTACAAATTCAGGCACTTGAGTTAGCCGAACTACAAGCAAAAACATACAAACTTGATTATGCAACTTGGTGATATTAAATACTTACAATTTTTTCTGACAGTCCCTGATTCTTCTTGTCAGTTTCGCTCCCTACGCTCGCTGATTGAGCTTAATCTCTCGATAAAATATCATGCCTAAAAAAGCTCGATCTCAAATCCCTGGTCCTGATCACAAATCTTCCACATCAGAATGCAATGATCGTTATACAAGTTTGAAAGTTGGATGTGATTGTGAAGATTGTAACGTATGGACCATTGTTCGAGTAAAAATATATGACCGTTCTGTGTATCAAAGTAAACCGTTTATATGTGGTTTTTGTTCATCAGTAAAACTTCTACAGATATCCTGCTCTTCAACTTCTGTCTCACATACGACTACGCAGACCAATACTATTTTTGAAGTTTCCGTCGCATCAACACATGACTTCGCATCGCATAATCCAGTTCTTGCCCCTTCTCTCACACACTGGTTGTTCTCTAATTTAATCAGCTTGTCCAACTGTCTCTCCCACAGCTAGACGTAGTAAAATAGCTTTCCAAACAATATCATTACAACGTTCGACTTGTCCATCATATGAAATATGGTTAGGTGTTGAGAATGAAAGTGATATGCCGAGGTCTTATAGATAACTACGAAAACGCTGAGATGTAAATGACGATACACGGTCTGTATGAATATTATTTGGGTCTCCAGTAATTGCGAAATTTTGATCAAGGCATCGCATTACAGTTGCAGTAGATGTATCAGAGCAAGCGATCCCGAACGGGAATCGTGAATATTTGTCAATCGCTAAGAATAAAAATTTGTTTTTATTCGAGCTACGTATAGAACTTTTTAAGTTAAGCGATAAACGTTCGAACTCTTAAGATGATTATATTAAATGTCAACGAGGATGCTTGAAAAACGTGGATTTATTTTCGCACAACTATTGCATTCGAAATTAATTATGCGCACATCGTCAATTGATAAAGGCAGGTTATTTTTTGAGCATGATTCCAAAGGCGTCCGATACTAGATGACACAAGTTTGGATGCAAATTTTTCAACTCGGATAAATCACCACCAACATTTGCAACATTGTATTTTGAAAGCGCGTCTGCTGCTACATTATCATGTTGATAGCTGGTTTGTCTAAATCGTAAAATGCCGATCGGATAAATAATGCAGCCAATATCGAACAGATTCAATTATAGCAAGTGCATCTTTTCAAACGCAGATAAATGTTGGCAATTGAGCCACCAATAATGATTTACAAACTTTATCGTAGTATCTTGTTTGCCACAATTTCGGCAGTTTACATTTTGGGCAGGACATGATAGACGAGAGTGATTGGATCAACCAAAAAAGCAACAATATCGTCAATAATTTTCTTGGGATACCGAATCTTGATTTGTTTCATTTATTTCGTTCATAAGTTTTTTCGTTTTAATTCGTTCATCTCATTATTTATGTTGCTTAATTGAGGATTGCTTTTGTTCTCCAATACGATAATCTGTCGGATGACCGGAATAAAGCTGCTTGCATTTGAGCAGTTTAAATTGTTCGAGCGATTTTGTACGTTTCGATCTTAGATAAAGATCGAAGAGTTTATCATTTCGAAGATTTCATCATTACGATAAATATTTTATCATTTCGAGTAATCTCTCACGAATTAAATTCGACAAAATTACTGAAACGAACGGATCCCGCAAGAAAAGTTACCAATGTTCGTCACTAGTCAACACTTAAAAATCTAAAAAGGGAGCAATTGATTCCAATTTTATTGTATATTGTTCAATCGATTCATTGTTTTGTTGACGAAGATTACCGAGCTGATTTCGTAAGAATACATCTCCTCTTTGTTTGACAAATGCATTTGAAAGATATGCTATTGTTTCCATGTAAAATTCGATTCTGTTAATAAGATCGAAAACTTGCGGAGAAATGTGGTCAGCAGGGCTAATTTTTGTTCATTTGACACAGTACTAGTAGTATAGAGGAAAGACTCAAATCGTTTAAACCATTGTCGTCATTCTTTATAACAATTTTCGGCATCAGAGTATATATCAAGTATAGGTGGTTTGAGAAGGTTGTCCATACAATGATGAATAAATTGTACCGATAGCTAAGTCATTAAAATTAATAGGCTTTATTCAACATCTAAAAATCACATAAATGAAATAACTATAAATAAACGCAACGTTTTGAATAATATCTTGTTCGTTCGAGTAGCAATTTACGCGGACATCGTTATTTTTCACCCGCTTAAATAAGAAAACAGTACAATTTGATCAACGCATTATAAAATTAGATACACTCCGAAACAATCAACGCTCAATCACTGAAGATCTTCAAATATTATTATTCTGTCACCAACAGTTGATCAAAAATCTCGTTGACAGGTGGGATCACAAACAATTAAATTAATTACAGGCTTGTAACAACAAAGTATTTATTCAATATAGTTCGTCTAATAACTATAGACAAGTCTCTGTCCAAGGACTTCTTAAATGCTTTACAGTAGATGAGTAGACTGCTAACGGCAGAAGTCTGTTCCAATGTCCAACAACACGCTTATATAAGAGGCACTTCCGGGTGTACTGGATTCGATAGGTTTGAATCCTCAAAGTTGACCGCGCCAGTGAGGCAAATCTCGAAGTCGTATCAGGTCACTAAGATGATAGATATTTTCGTGAAGTATATGACATACAATGATAAATCAACACAATCATTTATATACTGTAATGTAGGAACTCTTATGAGTAAGTAAAAAACATTTTCCAAATTCGATCGAGCTTGATAGCACGTCTAAATATATCTTCGAGAAGTCTACGCTCACTGATTGTAATTGGGTAACAACTAGGTAAGCAATAGAGAAAATTGATAATACCAAATCAAATACAAGTGGAACCAAACACTAGCTATCTACATTCAAAAAAGCTTGTCTCTAAATTCCTACAATACGTCCAGCTTTAGTACATGTGCACGACGTGTTCGTTTGTGAGGATAGAGGAGAGCTTATCCAAACGCCAAGGTTCTTATACCTAGCAACACGATTAATTTTAACGCCGTTAGCCAACATTTGCTTATGTTAATTTCCAGCTTACACGATTGAGCCCAACTACATACGGTATATATGTCCCGTTAGAGTACCTGAACATCATGATATGAATTAGTTCAGCTCCAGAATTTCAATTTTTCGATTTTTCATTTTTCAATTTTTATAAAAGAGTAGGTTGCTTATTAATGTATAAGCTAAACAAAACCGGACGCGGTCGAAAAATCTGCTTGATTTTTATACTAGAAGTTGTTACGCTAGAAATGAAATTTTTGAAGCGTGTGTATGCCTTTTGAAGCGTGCAAATTTTTGAAGCGTGCAAAAGCATTAGGACAATATAGAAAAGCAGCGAGACTCGGAAGATGTTGTTTTGGAACAAGATAAAACAAATCCATGTTTGTGGATTCTTTACAATGAAAAACCTTTTCTAGATGAAAAATTTGCGATTGAGCAGTAGCGCCAACAACGGTCCACCTCGCACGACCTACTCCGCTGGTGGTTAGAGAAATATACGTTGTTGAAAATGAGGTTTCACTTTGATTCATTCATAGTAGACTGCTTATAGGCAGCTATCCAACTCTCCCTGTTGCAGGACACGATTTAATTCTTATCTCTCTTCGCAAGCTACCTCGATTCTTTAGACTACCTATAAAAAGTATATTCAATCCCACTTTGATAATATTCAACGCCTAAAGTGCAACACCTTCCCAATCTCTGTGTTTTTCAGACAGGTCCTCTCGAAAGAATACTGGAGTTCTAGGTATAGATCTCAGCTGAGTATAAATAGGGCGACCATTGCTCGTTTAATCCTTTCTAGTCTTCCTTTTGCAAGATATTCAAGGAGGATAAGTTTGTCTGCTGAAATAAGAGAGTATCGGGTTGGATTAGTAGCATAGTTCTTGATAAAGTTTTAGAAATATACCTTCAGAATTTTGGAGCCGCTTAATCTCTCCAACCAATAACACCATGGAGGTAATTGCAGTATGGACTTATCTGTTACAGGTATCCTTAATTCCTGGGTCCAACTTTTGGGTACCTCCAAAATCATCTCGCCACCCTCCACTCGTATCTGACAGCTTTTGACATATATTCAGAGAAAGTCGCCATTGCAGTGCTTTTAGACTCCCCATCCGATGTAAAGACATATAACTAGCGAAATCAATTGTAGATTAAGAATTGACATCCGTAGTAAAGATATTTATTTATTAAACTTGACTCTTTCTAGATAATTTGAAACAGTTTGGATTACCTTTAATAAGTGAAAACTGATTGTTTGAGTCAATATGTTTAAATATAGTTGCAATATATTTGGAAATTTCTTATTAAACAGTAGAATACAATGCAACAATAGGATGATCACAATGATGATTTTTATAAATCTTAGGTCACAAATATAAAGAGCCCGATTTATAATTCTTCTTAAGTATGACTTTTTACAATTCTCACAAATTTTATTATCCGTATATAATTTATTAAGAAATTAATTAAATTCATTTTGACTGTCACGAGTAGAATCCTTTATCAATTAAAAATATTTAATGTTTTGATACTCAGTGAGAAATATTCATTCTTATGTATTATACCTAATTTATTATACTTTTCTAATGTCGTTACAGCTAAGTCATTATTATTAAATTTTGTTTATTTCAAAATAGCTCTTTTTTAATTACCATCATTACACTGATTACCGAGCTATTTATCAACATTTGAATGGATTATTAGAATTAATTTATGTCATTTTTGAAAGAAGCTAGAAAATTAAATACTAATTACTAATTTTAATTAACTAATTACTACATTAGTATATTCATAAAAAGGACTTTTATTTTTAATTTCATTTTAACTTTATTTAAATTATAAAAAATCTAAAAACAATTATTTATTTTATTATTTAATTATTAAATTTTGATTTAGCATTATTATGTTTTGTTTATTTTATAGTTATATTAAATACGTAGACTCAGTTAGCTGATTTGATTTGTGTGTTCGTTTACTGTATCAATCTAATATAACAAAAATTTAAATTAACGTTTTGTAAAGTGCTAAATGTTTGAAGCGAAATTATAATTTAAATATTTACTCTAAGAAATAAAATAAAAATCTATTTGATCTTGATTACAGTTTAAATAAATCTTAATTTTAATTATCAGATTTATCGCCTATATATAGATTTTAAAAGATAAAAATATCAAGGAAATGTAATTTATGTTACATTAGAAATTTATATTACAAATAACAATTTCGCCTTTGTAAATGGAAACAATAAAAAAAAATTATTTTCGAGAAAGTATTTGTTAACAATATGTTTCTGTATAATGACAGTATAGAAAAAATATTTGCCTTAATATAAATCTTTTTTAAAATAGACATTATCTAAAATGTTTATCATTATATTTTAGACATTTTTCATAACTTTTGAGCAAGAAAAACGACAGCAATCAAGCATTTAATACATTCGAGTTGTGTCTCCCAGTTAAGTAATTCAGCTTTAGATTATATATAATGCGCATTTAAATGATTTATCTATCAAATTGAGTTAAATAAATTTTAATGTCATTCGACATCCAATATAAATTAAATATTGTTTCATTGTATTATTTTGTATTATCAAAATTGACAAAGTTTGGTTCAAGATTTAAATTTGCGTGTAAAAGTTAATTTTTAGTCCAATTATTTTCGGTAAAATTACATAACAACAATTTGCTATCCTGCATGGTCACTCTGGAATGCAAAATAAAATGGTAAATAAAACGTAGTCTATACGACGGGTATGAAGCAAAGCAAGACACTTAGTATGAAGTTAATGAATCCGTCTCTATTTTAAAATCAATCATGTGGTAGTTTATATACAATATATAAACCATTTTTTGTAACATTTACTCCTGATGATGATAGCAGTAGGCTATTGAAAATTCGAGATTAAATAAATATTTTCTTCACTCTCTCAACTAATAAAATAATACAATATGAGTGAACAATCAATTTATAAAATAAAATATGCATACGTATTCATATTAAATAAATATAATATACGCTATATAATATAATATATTATAATTTAATATATTTATTAATATACGTATGCATATTAAATAATTAATATGTATACGTCATTAAATAAATTAAATGAAATCATTATTAGCCAATAATTGGTAATGAAGTCACTACAAAATAGTTATTAAACTCTATTGATATATTTCATATCTAGGTAGCTAAAAATAAACCAGATAGTTAATTTTAATTTTGAACGTAAAATTAGATCAAAATTAAGTTGTTAGATTAAGAAAGAACCAGCAAAAGCTTAATTCTTTGGAAAGTTTTTTCAAATACAAGTTATATCTTCCTTTGGATAACTAACTTTTAAATTAAATATATAAATCGTCTCGCTTTTAGCATTGATCTATATGCTAGTTTAAGTCGGATACAGTTTATGGTAATATTTTGAAAAATGCTTAAATATAAATGTTAAATATTTGGATGTCAAATTGGAAATGTAGATTTACCAGAAAAATAGTGGATAATCCTTCGTAATCTCTTTACTAGTGATTTTGTTTGCTTCTGATTCACGTAAATAGTTACAATAAACCCTTGTTTGTATGGATAATATAAATATTTTTACAAATATGTAAAAAATTACCTATACTCTAATCATTTATTTCATTTGTGACTGTTTCATTTTTAATTATCAAATATATTGGTACAGTAGTTTGTGAACTTTTAATCGAATTAATTGTCTGAACTGATCACTTTGTAATAATTATTAATAAAAAATTAATCCATAGTATAACAAGACAATCAGTATAAGTCAATTTAAATAAAAATTGATAAAATACAAAATACAAAAAATATCATCAATACAAAAAATAATTTGTAATGTGAAGTTTGTGTCATTATAAATTAAATATCGCCATTTGTACAAACGACTGGATCCAAAATTCAAATTCAAAAGATGAGTAAGATAGAAATGCAAATCAATTTTATGTGCAAATCTATCAAATGTTTAAGAAACATTTATAATCATTTGGGCAGTTGCTCACTAATTTGCAACTGCGGAATAATAGAATATTCAGC
Source organism: Pomphorhynchus laevis (assembly GCA_012934845.2). Taxonomy (NCBI): domain Eukaryota; kingdom Metazoa; phylum Acanthocephala; class Palaeacanthocephala; order Echinorhynchida; family Pomphorhynchidae; genus Pomphorhynchus; species Pomphorhynchus laevis. The sequence goes on from WNNJ02003008.1 coordinate 30,544, forward strand.
CACACTTAGTTAACAATGGTGTAGCGAATACGCAATGTAAAAATATTTTTTATATTCTTATTTTCTTATATGCAAAAATACTGTAGAAGTTCTACTTTTGCTTGCAAGCTTATTGATTAAACAGAACAAAACAGGCAGTTTTTATTTTTATCTGAGTTACGAAACTAAACCGGAAATGTTTAAAAACTTTTCAATTGTCGATTCGGGAGGTCGTTTGCATTTCACCACTAAGTTTTCCCGCAACGGATACTTTGTGACTTCCACTAATTGGCAGATGCTATCAGAATTTGTTAGATCATCCTTAGTGTAGTCATAAGATGCTTTTTAAATCTTCGTAAAACGTCTGAATTTCGATGACATATTGATGTGTGGGTGGCTTAGATGTGATACGCTTCCGACATTCAAGGCCACCCTTTCAATGCGACCGTAGAAATGCACGCATCGTCTATACATGTCACTATCCTCTTCTCCCCAACCCAAAACATAGTACTAAATCCATTAACTTTGATAAACTGTTCTCTTGTTAATGCAACTATTCCTCCAAAATAACAATTATCGACCTTCGCGTTTTTTCTCTTGAGCATATAGTCTAGATATGATACAGCACTTATCAAAGATTTTGGTTTTATTTTGTTGCAGGTATATAAGTTTTCATAAAAATCGGGTATAAAATCAAAATCAGCAAAAATAAAAAGTTTACGCGTTTGTTAGTATATAGCACTGCCATATTCATTAGTATAACCCTGTTAAACTCTTCACCGTCATCTTGAGTTATTGTTAGAATCGAATAAGGTATATTTTGCATCTGTAGGAATGGGTGCATGATGGACAGAAATACTTTAAGATGTTCGTGACGATTTTTAAGCGGTACTATAACTATGATAGGATCGTATACAGGTAAACAGTGTGAGGGCGTCCAACTTCCTCCATACCTTACATTAGTATAAGCATCGGGAAATGTGTGTGATTTATAGAACGAATTAAAATCATCATCCTTAATGCCATGATTGTGATGACCAGATACGATCATTGAAGAATGTGGCCTCCGTTCAATTTTAGATTGATTGCTGGCGAATTGTGTTACGTTGATATAGCATACAACATATACCGATAAAAGGCAAAAACATAATACAGCAAATAGCCGCTTAAGTTTCTTGTTTATCATTAAAATGGATAGGAACTGTACGTTGTCGTTACTAAAACGTAAAAATATTAATTCACTTGTATGATATATTTCAATATAAAAGATTATTTATATTTTTTGCCAAAAATGTCAAATTTTACCAATATATTCTGATTTCTACTAATTGTATCATTGTTTAACTACATCTTTATTAAAATAAATCGTTATATATAGCATAAGTGGTGAATTTGTGCACTACCAATCTTATAGCTCAATAGTGTTTAGGATAAAAAATAATTAAAATATATTGAAATTTTTAAAAATTTGAAACAGGTAATAGACTTGATATTTCTGTTGAATAAATTAATAATTAACATATCATTTTTTAAAATTAATGTTGAAGGATATCAGTAGAAATTGCTTTGCTACAACAATTCAATCATTACTCCTACATACCAACGGAGTCAAATACGTATTCTATTAATATCCAAAATAAGTCAGCTATAATTGTGCTATTATTACCTACTATTTAAATGTCTTTTTTTTGTCTCAATAACTACATCTTAATTAAAATAAATCGTTATATATAGCATGAGTGGTGAATCATAAATAAAAGTTTTGTTAAATAAAATTACTTGCCTTTACATTATATATCATAGGTTAAACGAAAAGTCATATATATAGTATAAATGCCGTATTTCGTAAGAAATCCTGGACCGTTGTCTACTCAGCACATTCGTGCATTACTATTATATCTGCCGTATCCATTTAGGATCCAACGAGTGCAGCGACAATTCAGCAACAACCTCCGCCTAGTGTTTAAGGATGGTCCGCACAGCAATTCGATCTGGTTAAGAGCGAAAGCCTCAGACAATTAAGCAAAGTGTCGGAAACGCCTTTATTCACAATGTCACTCAGGCAACCGAAACGACCAGTGTGTAGCTCATTCTACTGATGAGTGTTGCCGGGTACTCATCATTTCGATGCCTAAGTGGTCGTCTAGAAGTGACATGGTGATTGAAAGTTGTGAATCGAAGTCCAGTCTATCGAGCAACACTATTTATTATAAATGCCGTACTTCGTAAGAAATCCTGGACCGTTGTCTACTCAGCACATTCGTGCATTACTATTATACCTGCCGTATCCATTTAGGATAGATAGGGTCAGCGTTGAGCATAGCCGCTCTGAAGCTTGCCCGGAAGGATTCGATCTGGGCTACGGCTAACGAGGGAAATGAAGATATCGCCCGTGGGCAACGAATCCATTTGTCGTGACGGGAAGTGGTAAAGGCGACCTTTCCGCCTCTAGTTGCGACTAGGTGGAGGGGGTCCCACTTCGGTAACACTTACGCAATAAGAAGTAATCAAGGGCCTTTTTCACTGAATATCCTTCAGGTGAATTTCGGGAGGTGCTTCCGCCCTTAGCCTTCTATCTGGTAGAGATGCAGATGTTATAGTCCTTCTGGAAACGCGGTCTATCCTTCTCCCCCCAGGATATTACTCGATTTATCCCTAACCATATATACACCCACTTTACTCCTTACATAACCCCCTCACTCCTCTTCATCTCAATGTCCTTTAACCCTAGTAAAAAGCTCATTAAGATCATCGCTCCTATTAAACTACTCTTGTCGAGCCCTATCTTGTTTAGCTATATCACTTTGTAAGAACGGTAAGCGTATAAGCATAGCCAATGTCTATATTCGGCCAGGAGAAATTCACAAGAAACGTGACCTCCTGGATCAAATATTGGGGAGCGGTTATGACATGTTACTTGGTGACTTCAACGACATAACTGGTCGTTGGATTAATGCAGCACTCCGCAGAGCAAGGATCGACTATCTTATTCATAAACCACCTTCCCCAACCTTTCATTGCTCTACAACAAATTCTCTCCTCGACATATTACTGCTACATAAGATGTGGTTGTTGAAACCCATTTGCACCGAGCAGTCGCGTCAACAACAGACCATCTCTCATGACCTAATTCGCTGGAGGCTAGAGGACGATACGTTGCTTAGAAGAAGGTTTCACTTTGACCCTATTAGAGTGGCCTTCTTTCAGGCAGCTATCCAACTCTTCCCCAGAATTGGAATTGAGAGTTTGACCGAATTTAATTCCTACCTCTCATCGCAAGCTACCGCGATCCTTTCGACTACCTAGAAAGGTCGAATATACAATCCTACTCCAACAAAGCTCAAGGTCCTAGCTAAAATGTTGCACCTTCCCAATCTCTCTGTTTCCGCCAGACATATCCTCTCGAATGAATATTGGAGCTCTAGATATAGGCTCCAGCTAAGCAGGGATAGGGCAAGCATTGCTCACCAAAACCCTTCTCAGGCTTCCTTCTGGAAGATATTCAAGAAGGAGAAGTTTGTTTGCTGGAAGGATAGAGCCTTGGTTTGGATTGGTAGCATAGGCCTTGACAAAGTTTTAGAGGAGTCACTTTCCTTACATAATTATGGAGCCACTCATTCTCCCCAACCAATCCCGCCTTGGTGTGACTTCAGGAGTAGGGACTTATCTGTTACAGATATCCTTAACTCCTGGGGACCACTCCCGGGCACCTCCAAATCCCACGCGCCACTCACCACTCGTGTCTGTCAGCTTTTGACATACAGTCAGAGAAAGGAGGTCGCCATCACAATGCTATTAGCCTCCCCGTCTGACATAGCGGAAATCAACATCAGCCGTCGAGTTTTTTTTACCTAAAAAGAGATTAATCACTTGTCTTAAAGATCCGCGGCCCATCTCGATTAAAAACGCCCTCATATCCATCTACGAGAAAGCGCTTGCGCGTAGAATCCGCGTTCATTTATGTAGGCGTAATTTGATCCCACCGAGTTTTCATGGGTTTGTCAAAGGGCGCTCGGTCCATTCAGCAATTGGTGAAGTGCATCAGTTTTGTCAGGATAATAGTCATCAGCTTGCTGTGGCTGTTTTTTTTTGATTTTTCGGCTGCATTTGACCGGATCTCCATTCCCGTCGTTATCTCCTCTCTCAGGTCCCTCGGGTTGCCTGCGAGAATTGTTAACAGGGTGGAGATATTGTTGTACACCAAGCGGTTCTACTATGAAGACGACCCTGATGCGCGTCAGTTCTACCCTATTACAGGTGTACCTCAAGGATCCCCACTTTCTCCTATCTTATATCTTGCTGCATCCATTGTATTATTCAAGAATTTTAAACGTGATCAACATCTAGTGGTATATGCTGATGATACCACAGCCTTGTTATCTGGACGCAGGTGCAAAGTTGTAATCTCTGACATCAGCCGTTTCTTTTTAAGATTAAAAGATCAGTTGCCCCCATACAATCGTGTTTTAAACTCCTCTAAATCACAGGTGGTAGTCTTTAATGGCGTTCCTGCCACCAAAAAGAAACTTAAGAGACTAGCACTCTCTACACTCTCCTCCATTTTGCAGCATCAACCACTCCCCATCTTCACGAGTCGAGTAAAATATCTGGGGTTCACCGTTACGGTGAATTGGTCGGCGAAAGCTGACCTGGATAGACTTAAACGTATCCTGAAGAAAGCTAGGTGGGCTCTGAAACGGGCCCAGCATATGTCATTGAATGGGATAACCCAAGTGCGCCTCTGGGGTACTTAGGCTATCTCGGGATTAGTCTTCTTCTCACGAGGACGTCCACCAGAACAAAGACTAAGGTTTCTCAAGCTCCTCATCTCGAGATTACCAACCATAGTCCGCCTTGACTGGACTCTTAGGTGTGTCAGAGACCCCGAATGTTTCAGTCAGAGGGCTGTTCGCTGGTGCGGCTGAGGGGCTCAGATTCCTCTGGACCTGAGGCCGTGAATATAAGTTGAAGATTTCAAAATACACGTCGTGAACAGTTTCTATTTTAAGTTGTCTTTTGCATGTTTTTGTTTCTTAAGTTTTTATCAGTTATATAGTTATTAATAAAACCCTTACTTACTTACTTAGTATGAAGTTAATGAATCCGTCTATATTTCAAAATCAATTATTACAAATAGAATTTGTAGCGAGCAAAAATGTCGAAAAAGTAAGTGCGGAGCTTCAAAAGAACTCTATGCTGTGCAATTCAACGAATTTTGTCGGAATTCATGTTAAAGAATGACTCGAACAAGCTTTTCTAGATGGAATTCAACACAACACGAAGGTCAGTAACGTTTCTACTTTTTCTGGTAATGGGGAGATGCTTCCACCCATACCAAAACAAAAGAATCTTATAATTATTAAGCCTAAACTTCCGTTACAACGACATAATCTATTCGAAAAATTTCTAAAGAATTTTTGTGCAAATTATCCCTCGAGGATAATATTCAATAACGTGAAGTTTCTTCATTCCGAAATCAAAATCTCCTTTGCAACGGCGGACATGGCAAAGGAGTATACTGGGTTTTTCAGATTGTATTTGTCCAATTTTGGTGAACTTACTGCGAAACCTATCCTATCTACCTTGAAAGTAACGAACCTCCCCTGTTGGGTAGACGATAAAGACCTCGAAAATCTCTGCGCATCTTTTAAGGTCAGTAACTTTAGACTATTGAAAGGAAAGGACGGGGTACCTATCCCCGTCGGATTTTGCTCCGCCCCTATAGATAGGGCAGAAACACTTGACAAGTCAAATTACAACCCGTTTATGGGTCTCAATCTCAGGTTTCAGTTAATTGAAAGTGATGAATTCACTTTCCCCCACTGCAGTCGGTGTCACAAATGGGGGCATTGGTCCTCCAGCTGCAGTGGGACACCTACCTGTGGGGTATGCGGTTCCGCTAATTGCCCCGCCTTACTGTCCGACGTACGTTGTGTAGCCGCCCCGTCCTGTTCTAACTGCGGGGGGTGCCATCCTGCCTGGGGCAGGAAATGTGGAATTTTCAAAGATTATAGGAATCGTTTTCAGAAGCCATCTAAGACTCCTGCCTCCTTTTCACAAGCATCCTCTCATCGGATGGATGATGCGGACATTATAAAACTCATCGACGTGAAAAATGAAGTTTCTTATAGAAAGCTACAGAATCTAATCCTGATGGCCCTGGGTTCGGTATGGCTCAATCCCTCCGTACCGGCTTCTAAAGTATTACCGGAATCAAAGAAGAGGGGGGCTTCGGCCCATACTGTCCCCCCACTCAAGATCGGTAAAATGCTGAGTGGCAAACAGCATAGGGGAAATGAAGATGCTGCCCAGGGGCAAGTACCGACCCCGGATGGGGCTAGTGGCAAGAAGGGTAACCTTCCTGCACCTAGCTCTGTCTAGGTAGGCAATCCCCCTTCCAACTAATCCATCACAATGCAGAGTACTCGGAGCCTTTTTCACTGAATGTTCTTCAGTGGAATTCGGGAGGTGCCTCTGCCCTTAGACTTTTATCCGGTAGAGATGCAGATGTTATAGTCCTTCAGGAGACGCGGTCTATCCGACTTCCCCTGGACATTACTCGATTTATCCCAAAGCATATCTGTTCCCACTATACTCCGTACATAACCCCGCCTCACTCCTCTTCATCTCAAGGTCTTTTAACCCTAGTTAAATGCTCCTTAAGGTCTTCCCTCCTACTAAACTATTCTTGTCCAGCCCTGTCTTGTTTAGTTATTTCACTCTGTAAGAACGGTAAACGCCTCAGTCTAGCCAATGTCTACATCCGGCCAGGGGAGATTCACAAGAACCGCGACCTCCTGGATGGTATTATTGATAGCGGCTATGACATGATACTTGGAGACTTCAACGACAGAACTGGTCGTTGGATCAACGCATCACTTCGCAGAGCTAGGAACGGTTATCTTATTCACAAACCACCGTCCCCCACCTTTCATTGCACATCAACAAATTCAATCCTCGACATTTTACTGCTTCACTCAAGGTGGTTGCTTAAACCTCTCTGTACGGAGCAGTCGCGCCAACAATTGACCACCTCTCATGACCTAATTCGTTGGAGAATTGAGGAAGATACATTGCTTCGAAGGAGGTTTCACTTTGATCCGATCAGAGTAGCCTTCTTCCAGGCGGCTATCCGACTCTTTCCCCGAATAGGAAATCAGAGTCTGACCGAATTTAATGCCTACCTCTTTTCGCAAGCTACCGCGATTCTATCGACTACCTATAAAGGTCGTATATACAATCCCACTCCGACGAAACTCAAGGTCCTAGCAAAATTACTGAACCTCCCTAATCTCTCTGCTTCCGCCAAACAGGCCCTCTCGAATGAATACTGGAGCACTAGATACAGGTTCCAGCTGAGTAGGGATAGGACGAGTATTGCTCGCCTTAATCCTTCTCAGTCTTCCTTTTGGAAGATTTTCAAGAAGGAGAAGTTTGTTTGCTGGAAGGATAGAGCATTGGGTTGGATAGGGAATGTAGGCCTTGAAAAAGTTTTGGAGGAGTCACTAACCCTACACAACTATGGAGCCACTCAATCACCTCAACCAATCCCGCCTTGGTGTAACTTCAGGAGTAGGGATATATCTGTTACGGATATTCTTAACTCCTGGGGTCCACTCCCGGGCACCTCCAAATCCGTCCTTCCACTTTCTTCTCGGGTCTGTCAGCTTTTGACAGCTGATCAGAGAAGAGAGGTGGCCGTCACAATGCTTTTAGCCTCCCCATCCGATGTAGCAGGCATCAATATTAGTAAGCGTGTTTTATTCCTAAGAAAAAATCCTGCTCATGTCCTAAAGACCTGCGTCCCATTTCGATTCAAAATTCCCTCGTGTCTATTTACGAAAAAGCGCTTGCGCGTAAAATCCGCGACTATTTAAGTAGGCGTAATTTGATCCCTCCAGGTTTTCATGGGTTCGTCAAAGGTCGCTCGGTCCATTCAGCAGTAGGTGAGGTGGAACAGTTATGTCGGGAGAATAGCCGTCGCCTAGTTGTGGCTGGCTATTTTCCTTGACTTTTCTGCTGCATTTGACCGCATCTCCATTCCTTTTGTGATCTCTTCTCTCAGGTCCCTCGGGTTGCCTGCGAGAATTGTGAACAGGGTGGAGATCCTGCTGTACACCAAGCGGTTTTATTATGAAGACGACCCTGATGCGCGTCAGTACTACCCTTTTTCGGGTGTGTCTCAAGGTTCACCTCTCTCTCCTATCTTATATCTTGCTGCCTCCATTAATCTATTTAAAATATTTAAACGCGAACAACGTCTTGTGGTGTATGCTGATGACACCACAGCCCTGTTCTCTGGACACAGGTGCAAAGTCGTAGTTTCTGACATCAGCCGCTTCTTTTTAAGATTAAAAGACCTTTTACCCATATCCAATCTTATTTTAAACTCCGCCAAATCGCAGGCGGTTGTCTTTCATGGCACCACTGCAACAAAGAAAAAACTTAAGAGATTAGCACTCTCTGCACTCTCTTCCATATTTGCCTCTGAACCACTCGCCACCTTCACAAGTCGAGTAAAATACCTGGGGTTCACCGTTACGGTGTGAACTGGTCGGCGAAAGCTGACCTGGATAGACTTTGTTGTGTCTGATCTTGTTTATTGCATGTTTCTTTTTCTTTTTTTGTGTGTGTAGTTAAGAAAGTCTTTATTTATTTATTTATAAAATCAATCATGTTGTAGTTTATATGCAAAATATAAAATATGCATACGTATGCATATTTAATAAATATAATATACGCTATATTATATAATTTAATTTGATATATTTATTAATATACGTATGCATATTAAATAATTAATATGTATACGTCATTAAATAAATTAAATGAAATCATTATTAGCCAATAATTGGTAATGAAGTCACTACAAAATAGTTATTAAACTCTATTGATATATTTCACATCTAGGTAGCTAAAAATAAACCAGAGAGTTAATTTTAATTTTGATCGTAAAATTAGATCAAAATTAAGTTGTAAGATTAAGAAAGAACCAGCAAAAGCTTAATTCTTTGGAAAGTTTTTTCAAATACAAGTTATATCTTCCTTTGGATAAATAACTTTTAATTTAAATATTAAAATCGTCTCGCTGTTAGGCATTGATCTATATGCTAGTTAAAGTTGGATACAGTTTATAATAATATTTTGAAAAATGCTCTAATATAAATGTTAAAATTTTTGATGTTAAATTGAAAATGTAGATTTACCAGAAAAATAGTGGATAATCCTTCGTAAATGCGCAAGCACGACTGAATGACGACATTCAGAGTTTGAGGTCTATTCTGGCACATGTACTTGGCTCCTGTGACATCGAGACAGTCCAAAAAGTTAAACTTATCGCTCTTTTCCGTCTAGGTAAGCGTAATGCTTTAAATAATAAACCCCGACTACTCAAAGCTGTCTTCCATAACCAACTTCATGCTACCTTAATGTTGAGAAACTCGTTCCGTCTCAAAGGGTCTAATATTCGACTGCTGAAAGATCTTGATGTATCAGAACGAAAAAAATTATCGAAGGTTAAAAAAGAACTATCATCTCGTGTTGCTAAAGGAGAAACAAATCTCTATGTGAAAAATTTTCAGATTGTGAAGCGACGCACTTGGCTGAGTTGGAGCCCACTAGTCATGTCGCCTCGCGTGCATTCTGTAATCGAAACGGGCTCGTCTACTCTGCCTATCAGAGTCTAAATGGTTTAGCGTCCGGGTTATTTGGATGTGTAAGGGGTGATAGGAATACTCCCAGAAGTATGTTGGGGCATTGTGAAATACTCCATGGTAATGTTCGCAGTCTTATATCGAAGATAGATGAACTGAGATATAGAGTTCAGTTAATTCGTCCTAAATTACTCGCTATCACAGAATCATGGCTATATAGTGATATTATTGATAATGAAGTCTCCATCCCTGGTTATCGGGTTTTCCGCAGTGATCGTAAAAGTGGAAGAGGTGGAGGTGTTATTCTTTATGTGAGCAACGATGTGAAAGTAACTATTCTTAGCACTTCTTCTTCTAATAAAGTCGAAAGTTTGTGGTGTCGGGTAAAATTCATGCATACCGCTCCGCTTGTTCTGGGGGTAGTATATCGTTCACCCTTGGCCGCCACAGATAAACTGATTGGGGAAGTAGAACTTTATTCTAAAGGTACCTCCAATGTTTTAATACTTGGTGACTTGAATATGCCTTCGGTTGATTGGAATTCGTATACGGCTTTTCCTACTTGTGACCATGCTTCCTATGACCTTCTGGAGTGTATCATCTATTGTGGTTTAACTCAGCATGTTCAAAATTACACTCGTTTTGCTAGTGACAGTAGATCTCTATTAGATGTATGTTTATCTTCGAACAGTGAGATTATTAACGCTATCCGTTATGATGCCCCGATCGGTATGTCTGATCATTGCGTATTGATCATTAGGTTAAGGTTTCAAGAAGATACTCGAGGTCCGCGTGAAAATCAAGTGGTTAATGCTTTCAAAACCAACACAGGTGCAATTAAGTCAATACTTTCAACAGTTACCTGGCCAGATCCCGCTGTTGTTGGAGTACACGGCGCGTGGAATTACTTTCAGAGAACCTTAGAGTCGCTGCTTATTTTATTCTCTCCACTTAGAAGCAGGACACGTCGAAAAGATTCTCCCTGGTTCGATTCTGAGTTACGTTCAGCATTGAGGACTCGTAATTTGATCTTCAATCGCTACAAAGTTGGGGAGTGTAGTTATGATGTTTTTAAACAGGCAAGAAATTTATTCAATTCATTGAAGAGAAAGAAGCGGTGTGCATTTGAGAATGCATTAGCTAACAAGTGTAAATACGATTTAAAGGTCCTTTTTCAGTACCTATCAAGCAGGGGAGCTGTTGATTCTTCGATTTGTCACTACTTCTATGACATTTCTGCGAATGACCTAGCTGAAGAGTTTGCGGCACACTATTGCACTTCAGTAGAGCCCGCAAATGAACATCAAACTTTTTGTATGGAAGCTAGTGTGCTGAACACTTACTCTGACACGTGTCTTGAGTTGGACCTTGACAATTTGATAACGCCAGCTAAAGTCTATTCCGAATTACGCCGTCTAAAAGCAAATAATTCAAGAGGTTGTGACTTACTACCTTCTGTTTATCTGCGCAGATTAGCAGGCTCAATTTGCGTTCCTCTCTGTGCAATTTTTCGCCAGTCAATCTTGGAAAGATCTCTTCCTAATGTGTGGAAGCAGTCAATTGTTCTTCCCTACTTCAAGAAGGGAGATCGCTCTTCCGTCGAGAATTATAGGCCGGTGAGCATTACCTGCATTTGCTGTAGAGTGTTGGAGAGGTTTGTGCATCGCTACATGGTTGAGTTTTTTCGTGTAGGAAAAATTTTAGTCCCTAATCAGCACGGATTTCGGGAGGGTTATTCAACTGTTTCAAATTTGCTTGATGCTCATCTTGATTGGACAGCGAATAAGACACATTATATCGATACAGACATTATATTCTTCGACTTTTCTAAAGCTTTTGATAGAGTAGATCATGGTCTACTTCTTCAGAAACTTGTCAATACTGGACTCCCAAACATAATAGTTGATTGGATTAGAGAATTTCTTCGTGATCGTTGCTTTCGAGTACTTGTCGATTGGTCATTGTCTGTGTCTAGAGAATGTCATATTGGAGTACCTCAAGGTTCAGTTTTGGGTCCGCTTTTATTCAGCATTTATGTTAACGATTTGCCTGGGTGCATTCGCTCTCGATCATGTTTGTATGCAGATGACTTAAAAATATGGCGGCCCATTCATTCATGTGAGGATGTTGATAATTTGCAAACTGACATAGATAATTTGGAGTTGTGGGCGGCGTTAAACAAGCTTGTGATAAATGTTTCGAAATGCAAACACATGCGTATTATTGGTAATGCTCGCAAGCAACTAACATCAGCTTGTTACACATATAAGGACTGTATTGTGGAAAGTGTCGATAGTTACAAAGATTTAGGAGTATGGGTTACCTCTAATTTATCAACCAAAAAGCACACTGATCAAGCTTGTGCCAACTCCAATAAAATGATAGGTATGATTCGACGCGCGTTTGTTCGCGTTAATCCGACTGCTCTTCGGCCTCTGATTTTAGCACATGTATTGAGTAGACTTTTATATGCAGCTCCGGTTGTATACCCACGTACTGTGCATGAACATAAGAAATCAGAGAGGGTACTTCGCAGGGCAACAAAGCTAGCACCAAAGTTGGCGTCGCTGCCTTATGAAGACAGACTGAGATCATTAGGACTTGAGACCGTCACATGGACCCGTCGGTACATGGATATGTGCCTTGTTTGGCATTTATTCCAACGTCCTCATCACCCTCTTCGGAGTAGGGTTCAACTACGTTGTTCAAATGTTCTTCGCGGTCATTCTTTAACTATTCGAAGAAACAGAGTACAGAAATTGGGCGCGATGCAATTTGATAGAAGAATTGTTGAGCTGTGGAACAACCTTGATGCAGACACCGTTGGATGCAGTTCACTTAGTGCTTTTAAAAGAAGACTACGAATGGATCAAGCAATGTTTCGTGTTGCATTTCCTTATTTTAAAAACTAATTAATTTATTTACGAACTTATTGTGAGCCAGCTATTTGAGCTAATGCTCGTATGTTGTTGAATGTATAATAATAATAATAATAATAATCTCTTTACTAGTGATTTTGTTTGCTTCTGATTCAAGTAAATAGTTACAATAAACCCTTGTTTGTATGGATAATATAAATTTTTTTACAAATATGTGAAAAATTACCTTTACTCTAATCATTTATTTCATTTGTGACTGTTTCATTTTTAATTATCAAATATATTGGTACAGTAGTTTGTGAACTTTTTATCGAATTAATTGTCTGAACTGATCACTTTGTAATAATTATTAATAAAAAATTAATCCATAGTATAACAAGACAATCAGTATAAGTCAATTTAAATAAAATTTGATAAAATACAAAATACAAATAATATCATCAATACAAAAAATAATTTGTAATGTGAAATTTGTGTCATTAGAAATTTAAGATTGCCATTTGTACAAACGACTGGATCCAAAATTCAAATTCAAAAGATGAGTAAGATAGAAATGCAAATCAATTTTATGTGCAAATCTATCAAATGTATAAGAAACAGTTATAATAATTTGGGCAGTTGTTCACTAATTTGCAACTGCGGAATAATAGAATATTCAGCCACACTTAGTTAACAATGGTGTAGCGAATACGCAATGTAAAAATATTTTTTATATTCTTATTTTCTTATATGCAAAAATACTGTAGAAGTTCTACTTTTGCTTGCAAGCTTATTGATTAAACAGGACAAAACAGGCAGTTTTTATTTTTATCTGAGTGACGAAACCAAACCGGAAATGTTTAAAAACTTTTCAATTGTCGATTCGGGAGGTCGTTTGCATTTCACCACTAAGTTTTCCCGCAACGGATACTTTGTGACTTCCACTAATTGGCAGATGCTATCAGAATTTGTTAGACCATCCTTAGTGTAGTCATAAGATGCTTTTTTAATCTTCGTAAAACGTCTGAATTTCGATGACATATTGATGTGTGGGTGGCTTAGATGTGATACGCTTCCGACATTCAAGGCCACCCTTTCAATACCACCGTAGAAATGCACGCATCGTCTATACATGTCACTATTCTCTTCTCCCCAACCCCAAAACATAGTACTAAATCCATTAACTTTGATAAACTGTTCTCTTGTTAGTGCAACTATTCCTCCAAAATAACAATTATCGACCTTCGCGTTTTTTCTCTTGGGCATATAGTCTAGATATGAAATAGAAGTCACCAAACATTTTGGTTTCATTTTGTTGCAGGTATATAAGTTTTCATAAAAATCGGGTATAAAATCAACATCAGCAAAAATAAAACAGTTTACGCGTTTGTTAGCATATAGTACTGCCATATTCATAATTATACCCTTGTTAAACTCTTCACCGTCATCTTGAGTTATTGTTAGAATCGAATAAGGTGTATTTTGCATCTGTAGGAATGGGTGCATGATGAACAAAAATACATTAAGATGTTCATGACGATTTTTTAACGGAACTTTAGCTATGATAATGGAGGAGACGTCGTCTCAAAATGAAGACGTTGTCTGCTTTGCTACCTGATATATCTGAGAAGCAGCAAAGGGATCAAAAATTAAATGAATCGACATCAAATTCTGTTAAACCTTGATAAAGTGTCCAGTATACACTAAATTGTAAAAAAAATACGACACAGCCTCTTAGACAATGAGTACGTCTCAAGTCTCGCTTCAAAATGACTGCACCGCTATTTTAACACTTCCTGTTTGAGATGCTTATGTACCTACCTTATAGCAAATAGCAATAAAGCGTCCGTAATGTTTCACTTCATAACACAGATACATCCCATACATCCTTCACTGCAGGGCTAACCGTATCATTTATCAATGCAGGCACTGATATCTTTACCAGATCATCCATCATTCGTTTGGGCCTTCTCAATTGTCAATCATTGTACTCAAAGATCGATTCGATGTTCCACGCAATTTACGAATTCAATTTTGATATCCTTCGCGTCAGTGAAACCTGGCGTCGAAATGATGATGATCATGCTATTCGTCATCTACGTCTACATGGTTAATCTGTCTACCACCTTGCCCGACTTTATCGTTACTCTAGACACGAACCTCTAGTTCGTCACGATGCCATAATCATTTTTACCAATTCTATCACTGTTACCGCTGTTAGCTCCTTCTGCCTTTCAATCATCATCTTCGAATACTCCGTTGTGCCAAATCATTTCATTGCTATTTTTCCACTTATCTTTGATTTACCGAACAGGATCCACCATCTTCCGCACCAAATTAATCCTTAACTACTCTCCTCGCCTCGGTTTCATCTTGCCTATTATCCCTATCTCAGAAAATTTCATCCATTAGATTAGTAATAAATCCCACTAACTCCGGTGTTCTTTGGATCCACTTTTCCAAAAAATCGAAGGTGGTTGTATTTCATAACGACCCTGCCACAAAGAAAAAACTTAAAAGACTAAGCTTTCTCCTGTATCTTCCATATTGATTAATCAACCTCTCCACAGGGGTATACTGATGAATATGGCGGTACTATATGCTAACAAACGCGTAAACTGTTTTATTTTTGCTGATGTTGATTTTATACCCGATTTTTATGAAAACTTATATATATGTAACAAAATAAAACCAAAATCTTTGATAAGTGCTGTATCATATCTAGACTGAATGCCAAAGAGAAAAAACGCGAAGGTCGATAATTGTTATTTTGGAGGAATAGTTGCACTAACAAGAGAACAGTTTATCAAAGTTAATGGATTTAGTACTATGTTTTGGGGTTGGGGAGAAGAGAATAGTGACATGTATAGACGATGCGTGCATTTCTACGGTCGCATTGAAAGGGTGGCCTTGAATGTCGGAAGCGTATCACATCTAAGCCACCCACACATCAATATGTCATCGAAATTCAGACGTTTTACGAAGATTAAAAAAGCATCTTATGACTACACTAAGGATGGTCTAACAAATTCTGATAGCATCTGCCAATTAGTGGAAGTCACAAAGTATCCGTTGCGGGAAAACTTAGTGGTGAAATGCAAACGACCTCCCGAATCGACAATTGAAAAGTTTTTAAACATTTCCGGTTTAGTTTCGTAACTCAGATAAAAATAAAAACTGCCTGTTTTGTTCTGTTTAATCAATAAGCTTGCAAGCAAAAGTAGAACTTCTACAGTATTTTTGCATATAAGAAAATAAGAATATAAAAAATATTTTTACATTGCGTATTCGCTACACCATTGTTAACTAAGTGTGGCTGAATATTCTATTATTCCGCAGTTGCAAATTAGTGAACAACTGCCCAAATTATTATAACTGTTTCTTATACATTTGATAGATTTGCACATAAAATTGATTTGCATTTCTATCTTACTCATCTTTTGAATTTGAATTTTGGATCCAGTCGT
This sequence comes from Pomphorhynchus laevis, assembly GCA_012934845.2. Classification (NCBI taxonomy): domain Eukaryota; kingdom Metazoa; phylum Acanthocephala; class Palaeacanthocephala; order Echinorhynchida; family Pomphorhynchidae; genus Pomphorhynchus; species Pomphorhynchus laevis. The sequence continues at coordinate 46,501 of WNNJ02003008.1, forward strand.
TTGTACAAATGGCAATCTTAAATTTCTAATGACACAAATTTCACATTACAAATTATTTTTTGTATTGATGATATTTTTTGTATTTTGTATTTTATCAATTTTTATTTAAATTGACTTATACTGATTGTCTTGTTATACTATGGATTAATTTTTTATTAATAATTATTACAAAGTGATCAGTTCAGACAATTAATTCGATTAAAAGTTCACAAACTACTGTACCAATATATTTGATAATTAAAAATGAAACAGTCACAGATGAAATAAATGATTAGAGTAAAGGTAATTTTTCACATATTTGTAAAAATATTTATATTATCCATACAAACAAGGGTTTATTGTAACTATTTACGTGAATCAGAAGCAAACAAAATCACTAGTAAATAGATTACGTAGGAATATCCACTATTTTTCTGGTAAATCTACATTTTCAATTTAACATCAAAAATTTTAACATTTATATTTAAGCATTTAAAAAAATATTACCATAAACTGTATCCGACTTAAACTAGCATATAGATCAATGCTTAAAAGCGAGACGATTTTAATATTTAAATAAAAAGTTATTTATCCAAAGGAAGATATAACTTGTATTTGAAAAAACTTTCCAAAGAATTAAGCTTTTGCTGGTTCTTTCTTAATCTTACAACTTAATTTTGATCTAATTTTACGATCAAAATTAAAATTAACTCTCTGGTTTATTTTTAGCTACCTAGATGTGAAATATATCAATAGAGTTTAATAACTATTTTGTAGTGACTTCATTACCAATTATTGGCTAATAATGATTTCATTTAATTTATTTAATGACGTATACATATTAATTATTTAATATGCATACGTATATTAATAAATATATTAAATTATAATATATTATATTATATAGCGTATATTATATTTATTTAATATGAATACGTATGCATATTTTATATTATAAATTGATTGTTCACTCATATTGTATTATTTATTAGTGGAGAGAGTGAAGAAAATATTTATTTAATCTCGAATTTTCAATAGCCTACTGCTATCATCATCAGGAGTAAATGTTACAAAAAATATTTTATATATTGTATATAAACTACCACATGATTGATTTTAAAATAGAGACGGATTCATTAACTTCATACTAAGTGTCTTGCTTTGCTTCATACCCGTCGTATAGACTACGTTTTATTTACCATTTTATTTTGCATTCCAGAGTAAACATTTGTTTCTGTAGTTAAATCTACATTTCAATTTAACATCCAAATATTTAACATTTATATTAGAGCATTTTTTAAAAATATTACCATAAACTGTATATGATTCAACTACTTAAACTAGCATATAGATTAATACCTAAAACACCATTATTTCGATTTTAAAATTAATAGTTAAATCTAAATAAAGAGATAATTTGTATTTGGCAAAAGAAACTTTTCAGAGAATTAAACTTTTGCGCTGTGGCTACACTTCGTTTGTAAGTGGTGCGGAATGAGCGACAGCACACGTGCTGTCCTGTGAAGCCCTTGCTTTCAAGCTATACCAGATAGAGGATTGGTAACCAAGTGGAGGACCGTGCGCTTAACGACCTCCTTTCTGAAATGTACAACATCAAGCTTTGTCGAAGTTTCATCAAGTTTTGTAGTATACGCATTGATGTTTAAGCTTCCCGACGGTGGTTGTAATAAAGTATGGAAGTTTAAACTTTCCTCTTCGTGAGTAATACCAAAAAAGTAATATTAATGCCTTCGGATTTACAATGTCACCATTAGTTTATTCATATAGCCATTATATGTGTAGTGACGTATTTTAACATCAGCGCTAGGGTTTATGCTCGCGCTTTGGCTACTGTTGAACAAGCTTATTTTGCCTGTTCAGCAACCTCATTGAGCTTATGAAGTAAGTTACGAATTTTTAAGTGCTATCCTGTGAAGCCCTTACTTGCGAACCGTACCAGATGGAGGGCAGGTAAACAGGTTTGTAATCGTGTGCTTAGCGACATCCTTTCTGAAGTCTACAAAAGCTCAAGTATTGTCGAAGTTGTGTTCCTACAAGGCTACAATAATGAGTCCAGTTTATAGTGATGAGTAGTCTAAGGTCAAAACACACCATTGAGTGCTAGGCGCATGTGATAGGCGCTTTTCGATTTAAGCTTCTCGACGAAGGTTTTAAAAAAGCATGGATTTTTAAACTTTCCTGTTCGTGTGTAACACTAAAAAAGTTATATTAATGCTTTTAAATTTAGAATTGTGTATAAAATATGCGTAATTCAGTGGATTATTCATATTTTTGAAAATTTTTGACAAATATGATATTAGAGGTAAAACATTTGCCGAGAACATTAACTCGTATTGTCGAAATGATATGCGGGAATGAAATGCCGAAAATAATTTTAATGTGACGTATTATGATTTAATAGTTTTAATATTGTAAAACTAATCAATTGATTGGTTTTATTAATATATAACCGATAAAAGTCCAACACTTATTTGGATGGGTTATGCCATGAGAAGCTGACCGTCTACTCGTTTGGGATTTCACCTGACGAACACCCTTGCCACCAGTCATGTCGCACATGCTGTGTCTTCTGCTAGCGCTGTTGCATCCCACGCGTAACAGCTCAAACGAACCAAATGCAGCTGCTTCGAGGATCGACAGTATTTGTCCGTCCCCTTCGCCATCGAAACACTTGGCGCGGTGGGCGCCAGTGCATCTGCGTTTTTGAGGCAGGTTCACCGAATAAAGTCCAACACTTATCTGGATGAGTTACCAAAGTCTACAAGCTTATTTTACAAGTCAGCTTTTATGTTGTTATAGAGAGAATTACAATACGTTGCCTGATATATGCGAAAAGTTATATAACATAATATAAAAATATTTTTTAGTAAAGAAATACAAATAACATAATTTTTCATAATTAAGCAAATACGATTCATTATTTATTTTTGACATGATTTTGCAAAAATAAGTTTTTTATATATTGTCGTATTAATATTTGAATTTTAGATTTAAACATTTAACATTCAAATTTGTTTAAATGTTTGTTTGTAGAATGATCATTTTCTAACTTTTATTAAGAATAAAATGAATGAGAATAATTGGATCTTTTCACTTTGACGCACTTTGTCTAAATTACGCAAAAAGCCGGTTTATTGTACATCTTCATGTGCGCTTTCGAATGGCGTATAATTTTTTTAGAGAAATGCGTTTAGATTTAAAAATTTATTTTTTTTATAAAAGTTTAAAATTCAATTTAAATTTCAAATTTCAATGCTAGAAACTTAAAAATTTATTTTTCCACTCTAAAAGGGCAAAATATGTGGGATATGATCAAGTCGGCATATTTCAGCCGTTTGCGCTCTTCGACATATGAAGCTGCTTCGCCCGCTCCTCTGGCTGCATTCCTAACATTGCTGACTGCGAGGGTGTCCACGTAGGCGGCGTCCCACATCAAACATTTCCCTTCGCGCCAAAGGAAAATGGTGACTCCATCATGACGTCGACCGTCCGATGTGCATACATTGGATGGCTCTAGAATGTTTGGGGCGTTGACGGTGTTAAGGACTCTGCTTATCACTGAATATATTCCCGCGTGTCTGGGGAATCTGCCTCTCGAAATTCTGCATGCTAATCCGTGTCGTCCTGACTCGTCAACAGACGCTCCACAATGACATATGTGTGAAGTACATGTAGGAAGGCCTAGTCTTAGGGAAATGCTCAATCTCACAACCTCGTCATCGAGCAAAGTTCCCAAGGCACCAATCGGAACTGTGTTTAGCCAAGCACCAGACTCACTTGTGGAGACCGCCATAATTCGCACGCGAGATGCCTCGTCTTCTGAGAATTTAATTAAAGATTCATGAGCTCGTTTAACGAGGGGGAGTGTCCCAAGCGGATTGCTTATGGCTATTAGACGTTGCCTTACTGAGACCCGTCTTGGCCAACCAAGTTGAGTAGCCAGCGTCAAAATGTGGGTAATGTGTGGAGTTATTTAAAAGAATGATGACGCGGTCTTTCGTTGCCACTACAGACGATAAAAAAGGCGGAATAACATTGTCCGCTGAACTGCGGATCCCCAAACCTCTGAACGGCACGGGCAATGAAGCTTGACGCCAAGAATCGTTCGTTATCGCGCAATTTGTGATGTGGGATAAATATTTTTGCAGTACACCATCGAGCTTATAGAGTTCAGCGTACATGTTGAAGCAAGGAGTTGTACGGAACTTATAAAGCAATCGTGGCATGTAAAGACAGTTTTTTTACAAGGAAAAGTGCCTCGTGAGCACGAAGCTCGCAAACCCTAGTGCACATTAATAGCAATTGCTTCTCGCTCTGAGCCAAATCTTTCAGTGAATTCTCTTCAAAGACAATGCTTCCAAGGATTTGCAAATTTTCCCGACCAATCACTTTTATGTTTGGGGCCACGGATGAAAAGGTAGTTGTCATCTGTTCGATTTCATGTTCCCCTATATTTAGGTACATGAACTCACATTTGCCTGCATTGAGCTCCAGACCTATTCGATTAGCTGATGCTAAAATCGTCTCCACATCGTGCAGCGCAACAGATGAATCTCCTCTAAGCGTTGCTTCGTCCAAGTACCACGCGTTAAAGGTGGATTAAAGGGAGTGCGAAATAGGATTTACTGCTAGAGCAAAACCGATTGTACCAAGGGTATCGCCCTATTGAACGCCTGTTTTTGACCAAATGATTTGATCTTCATAAACCAGAGGTGTCTGAGAGCCGTAGGCAGTTTGGAAATATGGAAATGCTTCTGGGACGTGTTCTTTTACTGCTTTGAGAAGAACACCGCGATCTATGATGTTAAAAGCATTTTGAAAATCTATTTTGAGAACAACTGTGGGCTGTTGGCAGTTTATTATGAAAGAAAAGAAAAGTTTTAAAGTGGAAATGTGGACTTGATGCCGTGACACAATGAAGACTCAATTAAGGACTAAACTGACTTTGTTTTCTGTTTTCTTTTTCTGCATGTTTTTCTTATAAAACTTTTAAAACTTTGTTGTACATTATTATTTTTCGTTTCTTTGTTATGTTTTTAAGCAATTTTAACGAATACTTTTTCGTCGCACAAAGTATAAAAGAAGTTTTTTTAAGTCTTTGGTCTCTTTCTAGGACCATCGTCAGAAAATACAATCTAAAAATAATACAAATGTGCAATAAATATTAAATTTAATAAAAAAATGGAAATTAACATTAATACACCTTTATGGTTCGAATGAACCCTTTATCTTTTTCTTTGATTTTCGGTACTCTGGTTTATATTTCCACAGATTCAAGTAATTAAAGTTCGTGTATTCTCAATTTATTATGCAACGCACTGTGCTATATTTGAGTTCTTTCCTGTGTTGTTATCTGTTTCTTATACCTTTCTTCGAAGTGCCTTTTTATTGCAGAGTTGTAACTGTGTTGTCGTTCATGGTCATGGATCGTTTGTGTTTTGTATCATATGCAGTTGTAATTCTCGACCTTGCATTCGGATTTAGTGCATGTGAATTGATATACCACCTTTAACGTTTTTCTCTGACCCAACTTGTTGCGAATTTTGATATTTTTAAACTTTACGCTTGTCTTGTGTAGTAAATACGCAGTTGCACCATCTTATGGTACGTGAGAAAATTTTATAATTCGTATTTTCGCATTTTTAAGATAACATAAGAATTTTATTAAATAACCGATTAAAAATAACTTCTATCTAAAAAGAGACATGAAAACAAGACTTAAAGAAATGATCACTTTTTCCCGTCTTCTAATATTACGGCCTCAGGTAAACAGGGATCTGAGCCATCCAGCCAATCCAACACGCTGCTCTCCAACTAAATCACCCGGGGTCTCTCACCCCCGAAAAATCCAATCGAGGCGGACTATGATCGGTAATCGCGAAATGAGGAGCTTGTGAAACCTTAGTCTTTGGTCAGGGGTACGTCCTATTGAAAAGACTAATCCCGAGGAAGCCCAAGTACCCCAGATGCGCACTCGGATTTTTCCATTCAATGACAGATGCTAAGCCCGTTCTAGGGTCCACCTAGCTTTCTTCAGGATACATTTGAGTCTATTCAGGTCAGCTTACGCTGACCAGTTCACAGTAATGGTGAACCCCGGATATTTTACTCGACTTTAGAAGGTAGGGACTGTTTGATTAGTCGATATGGAGGATAGAGCTGAGAGTGCTAGTCTCTTTATTTTTTTCTTTGTCACATGAGCGCTATAATAGACAACTACCTGCGATTTGGACGAATTGAGAATTAGATTGAATATGGATAACTGATCTTTTAACCGTAAAAAGAAACGGCTTATGTCCGAGACTACATCTTTACACCTGCGTCCAGAAAACAGGGATGTGGTATCATCAGAGTATATCACTAGATGCTGATCACGTCTAAAATTATTGAATAGTACAATGAAAGCAGCAAGAAATAAGATAGGAGAAAGTGGGGATCGATGATGCACACTTGTAATAAGGTAGAACCGACACCATCAGGGTAATCTTCATAGTAGAACCGCTTAGTGAACATCATTATCTCCAACCTCTTAAGAATTCACGCAGGCAACCCGAGGGACCTGAGAGAGGAGATAACAAGGGAAATGGAAATGCGGTCAAATGCAGCAAAGTCAAGGAAAACAGCCACAGCGAGTTGATGGCTGTTATTTCGACAAAACTGATGCACTTCACCAATTGCTGAATGGACCGATCGTCATTTGACAATCCCATAAAAACTCCGTGAGACTACGCTTGGGTAAAAAAATTCTACGACATATTGATGCTGGTTTCATCGGATGGTGAGGCTAAAAGCATTGTGATGGCCACTTCTCTTCTTTGATAGGTCGTCGAAAGCTGACAGACCCAAGAATATAGTGGAGCGACGAATTTGGAGGTGAACTGAAGTGGACCGCAAGAGTTGAGTATATCTGTATCAGATGTCCATGCTCCTAAAGTCACCCAAAGACGGGATTGGTTGGAGGAGATGGGGTGGCTCCATAGTTATGTAGGGATAGTGACTCTTCCAAAATTCTGTCAAGGCCAACGTTCCCAATCTAACCCAATGCCCTATATTTTTAGCAAACAAACTTCTTAAATATCTTCCAAAAGGAAGACTGAGAAGGGTTAAGGTGAGCAAGGCTCGCCTTATCTCTTTCTGCTGGAATCTATATCTAGAGTTTCAGTATTCATTCGAGAGGGCCTGCCTGGCATAAACAGAGATATTGGGACGGTGATGCATTTTAGCCAGGACCTTGAGTTCTGTTGGAGTGGAATTGTATCAACAACCTTTATAAGTAGTCGAGAGAAACGCGGTATCTTGCGAAGAAAGGAAGGAATTAAATTTGGTTGAACTCTCATTACTCATTCTGGGAAAGAGTTGGATAGCTGCCTGAAAGAAGGCCACTCTGATGGGATAAAAGTGAAACCACCTCCTTCTAAGTAACGCATCTTCTTCAATCCTCCAGCGAATCAGGTTATGAGAGGTGGACAGTTGTTGACGCGACTGCTCAGTACATATGGGTTTCAACAACTACATCTTATGAAGCAGTAAAATGTCGAGGAGAGAATTGATTGTTGATCAATGAAGTTAGGGGACGGTTGTTTGTGAATAAGATAGTCGTTTCTGTCTCTAAGGAGTGCTGCATTAATCCAACAACCAGTTATGTCGTTAAAGTCACCGAGTTACATGTCATAGCCACTACCCAAAATACGGTCCGTGAGCTCACGGTTATTGTGAATTTTCATTGGCCTAATATAGATATTTGCTATAATAATACGTTTACCGTTCTTACATAGTGATATAGTTAAACAAGACAGGGCTTAACAAGAATAGTTTAAAATGAGGGACGATATTAAGAAGGATTTATCTATGGTTAAAAGACCTTGAGATGAAGAGGAGTGAGGAGGGGTTATATACGGAGAATAGTTGGTGTAGATGTGCTTAGGGATAAATCCAGTAATGTCCTGGGGGAGACGGATAGACCGAATCTCCTGAAGGACTATAACATCTGTATCTCTACTTGATAGAAGGCTAAGGGCGTAGCACCTTTCGAATTCCACGGAAGGATATTCAGTTAAAAATGCTCTTGAATATTTTGAATTGTGTTAAGTTAGCTGGAGTGGAATGCCGCTTTGTAGTCGGAAACAGGAAAGAAAAGGTTGCCCATCTCACTCCAAGCCCCACTAGGAGAAGACACTTCCCCACCGGCAATGTCATAATTTCCCTTTGAGGCTACCTTCCCAAAAATTAACATCTTCTCTGGTTAGCTTAAGTGAGGCCAGACTTTGTTTTGTGGCAGATCTTTTTTTTTGAAATTGTGAGTTTCCTTAAGGACTTCGTAGCGTTAATTCTCGTAGGAGATCGCAATTTCTCGAATTTGGCTAAAAAATGCATAAACATCACACTAGCGTCGTCCTTGTTAGCTTGTATTCTATTGTCGATTAGTTTTACGATTTTGGCGTCGGTCATTCCACCGCCTGAAGAACTACGAGCCAAGTAGGCATTGGCAAAGTGTGCCGGTTCGCGGTAGTACCATAATGCCTCGATTTGTAAGCACGAAAGTCGCAACACTTTCTTGACCAAGCAGAATGCTGGCCTCCGCAATTGGTACAATGAAGGAAAATAACTTATTTCTGTGTTCGATGATGATTTGATCAATAAGCACAGAGGACTAATTATAACGATTTAATAATTTATATTAACAAATTAATATTCATATTAATATAATATCGAAGATAAAAAATGTCCGAAACAAAGTTCTTGCACATCCTCATCATCTTGATCGTCAACTTACTGCCAGCCTACAATGTTCTTGCCATTAAAAACCGTCGCCAGAAGGCTGACAGCATTTCTGCGTTGGATGACGATGCTAACGTTTCCGATGAGATATAAAGTAGCACGTGAATCCTCAGTAACGTGCTTTAATCTGGTTCTTATATCCTTAATAAGATCCAAAGCCGAAGATCCCAGTAATCCATAAGTCTCCACTCCAAAAGGGCAAAATATGTGGGACATCGTAAAGTCGGCATATTTTAGCAGTTTCCGCTCTTTGGCATATGAAGCTGCTTCGTCCGCTTCTCTGACTGTGTTCCTAGAGCTCTTTACATGTCGTCGAATTCGATTTGCATGTATATGCATTTAGGATCAAATGTGTTAATATGTCAATATTTTTGATATATCATACATTGGCGTTGCTATTGTTGAAATAATTGGTCGCAATTCATGATTTATTTTTATCATTGTGGATTTTTCGGGTTTCTGTATATGTATCCCCTTCTAAAGTGGCCTCCAAATTTACTAAAAGCGTTGTTCTCGCCTCGGTTTACATTTATTTCTGATAATAGCAAATTAATTTTCTTAATTGTGTTTTTGATAATGCTATTAGTATTGATTGCCCTTAATCTTTTCGAATTTTGACTTGTCTGGTACAATATTTTCAAGTTTATGTATATAATCTTGTTTATCTATCACCACTATGGTTGCGCATTTATCTGCTTTGGGATAGAAATTCGATAATCTTTGCAGAATTTACGTGTTTTTATGTGTTCATCTTTTGTTAATAAATCTGTGTAATAGTCCTTAGATATGTTCATACCAAATAGTTTCAGCACACATCTGAATAGCTCGGTGTTATTTATTTGCAATTCATTCTTTTTTGCAAGTCTACTACCTGACTGTAAAGCTTTTCGATTTATATTTTATGTTCTGCGTGATTAAATTTACTTTTGAGATTGGTATTTAAGCCAATATGAAATATTTCTAATATATCTTCGAAGATTTCAATATCAGAAAGGTTGACAAAACATTTTGAAAAATATTTTCTAAGAATTTTGGACCCATATAAATTTCGTAATTTTTGATTGTATATTCTAACCATTTTATTTGTTAATGCTGCTTTCTTTCTTGCCAATATCAATGCGGCAGATTTGATGGGAGAATACATTTTGAAAAGGCCCAGCAAGGCTACTTATAAAAGTTTGTGTTTTTGTTTGCTGCGGTCAATATAAAAAGGAAAATGTTACAGGAACAGGTGTAAGCAACGAATCCGATTTTAACAACAATGTAGAAAACCGACTATAAACGTTATTTATGTAATTATTTTTTTTATTTTTATGTTGTTTCTAATTTCTGAAGATGCTTGTAGTTACTAGTGAAGTATCAAAATAATTTTGTTGACTTTCAATTATACCTGATCGTTCATGAGTATTTAAAAAAATAATATTTCGCGATTTCGTTTACTAAACTTTCACATTATCATATTATAATAAATATTAATTATATCAATCATTAATTATGATTAATATCATTTATATATTCATTTTGATTTATATTTATTATGTATCACAGGGCCGTTAATATATCAACGTTAGTGTATTAATATATCACTTTACATATTAATTAACAATTAACAATTAACATTAATTATTAATTATTAATAATTAATAATTGTTAATTATTCTATTATAATTAATTTAAACATATAAATCCCGATTAACTTATTAATCGCAGATCATTTAATTTCAAGATGTGACTGATTTCCCATTTTTAACCAAATTTATTTAACTAAAGTGTCTATACGTATATTGCAAAAGAAATCAGGCGAATTTCAAATATTTCAAAATTTCGAGAGCATTTCAAAGTCGAAATGTGAGACAAAGTAATCGGAAACGTTGTGATATATTCGTATAGTTAATCAAATCAACTAACCGAGTCTACTTTTTTTAATATAATTATAAAATAAACAAGACATAATAAGGCTAAATCAAAATTTAATAATTAAATAATAAAATAAATAATTGTTAAGATTTTCTATAATTTAAATAAAGTTAAAATTAAAATTTATTTTTAATATTATTGTGTTGATTTATTTATTAATTTTAATATTAATTTCTTATGCTAAAATTTCTTATGTATATTTCTTTGAATATTTATTTTTATTTTGATTTATTTGCAAATGGGTTAATTACAAATAAGCTGAATATATTATTGACTATGACTATTAAACAATCTGAATTTATATGTTCAAATTCAATAGTGAAAAGTGATATAATTCTGTTATATTGATAAACAAGACTTGTTGGTAATTTAATTGATAAACAAAATAGTTATTTTCTTATAGTGCAATTTTTTATTGTCATGCCATTTGTGTTTCTTATTATCTGCTAGTATCAATAGGGTATCACTCTAGCATCGTTTTATAGCGGAAGCGCAATATATCAGATCAATTAGTCTCGTAAAATGAAGATTAAATAAGCTAACTGAGTCTACGTATTTAATATAATAATAAAATAAACAAGACATAATAAGGCTAAATCAAAATTTAATGATTAAATAATAAAATAAATAATTGTTAAGATTTTCTATAATTTAAATAAAGTTAAAATTAAAATTTATTTTTAATATTATTGTGTTGATTTATTTATTTTACTATTTTCTGTTTGATTATATTTTTGTAGTAACCTAGTTTAAAATATGTATCTATTAAATTATTTGAATGATTTTGAAGAAAACCAATATCGGTACAAATTGTTAATTAAAATTAATATCTTGCTGATTTATATATTGTAATAATATTTTGTTGATTTATACTTATACTCATCTCATACTTTCTTAAGAGTTTAAATTTTTTGAATAATATTTTGTTATTAATAATATTTTATTTTTTATATTTTTTGTTGATTTATTGATTGTAAATTTAATATTTTAATATTAAAATATTAAATAATAATATTATATAATAACATTATTTTAATATTATTTTTTGTTGATGTATAATTCTACATTATAAGAAAAAGAAAAAAATATTAAACTTGAATGAAAATCACTGATAAAATAATGTTGTATCAATAATACATAGTTTCAGTATCTCTGAAAAAATTAATATATGATATTATCGAAAAAACAAATTCCACATGTCAATAATAACTTTTCAGTTAAACAAATCAGATTAGATAATTAAGTCTAAGTATTTTATATAAAAATAACGATAAACAATAAATAATCATATAAGATATAATAATCATATACATTTATTTGAAGTTAAAATTAAAATTGAAATTTAACATAAAAGTCAATTATTATAAATTAACTAATAAATAACAGACGTTGTATCAGAATAAGGATTAGAGGTCAACACGATACGGTCAACACGCTGAAGACGAAACATATTACAAATTGCAGTGTTTAAGATACTTTAAAGAGGTAAAGTGGTTTTTTGATAGAGTTAAGCTATCTAACTACCATTTTACTATCATACTGAGATGGTAGTTAAATTTCGTTAAAATGTCTTTGCTGATTGAAAATAATTATCTTTTTATATAGTAACAGCTCTTTAGAATATTAACAATGATAGCTCTTTAACAAATTCCTTAATACATTCTAAATTAAATTTTAACAATTATATTTTTAGTTTAAGTGCTCAAATGGTTTTACTAATTGTTAATTTTTAATTAAAATAATTTAATAGTTTAGCAATTTTACTAGTTTTGGTTTTTACATATAGATCAAGCTTATAAAAACGACAATTGTTATAACAATGAAACCAATGTCAAGTGCTTTGTCTAAAAATCTGCTAGAAATGAAATTCATGAAGCGTGCATTTGCCGAAAAGCATCAGGATAAAGAAGCGCAGCGAGACCAGGAAGATGTTGGTTTTGAACAAGACAGAACAAATCCAAGTTTCTGGGTTCTTTACAATGAAAAACCTTTTCTAGAGGAACACTTTGCTATTGATAAAGTTTACATCAATACAACACCTTCGATATTCCCACGATATTCATCTCAAGGATTTAACCCTGAAGTAGAAACCTTAATGACTCAAAATTCATCCAACAAATTTATGATCGTTGATGAACCTGTTCAGCAGGACAATGCAAATACAGCTACGAACGATGAATATACAAAAGATCTTTATGATGAACTAGTTAAGCGGTTAGCTGATCGGGTGGAAAAGAGACAAAGGAGACACCGATCAAGGAAAAGTGGTGGTGGTAAAAAAAGGAAAACCTGATAAGCTTTTTTACAATTGCTCAATACGCATAATTTTTATTTTAAAGTCGATAAATTATAATTTGAATATATAAATTTTGTCCAAGTTTATATGGTTTTTTCAAATTCGGTTATGCCAACGAACTGGATGGTATAATTTTGATTTATTTTATGTTGCCTCTGTATTCAAATCAATAAATTACATCTGTAATACCCTCAGCCTTTAAACTAATATGGAATAAAAAGGAGTCATTATTATTTTAAGTATCATATTATTTTAATATTGACGTTCAAATTGACATATTGTATAATTGGATGTTTAAAAGAGAATTCGAGTTGCTACTTACAATGATCACACAACCCTCCAGCTCCGTATATTTTTTTAAATAATTTATCATGGCATAGATAAAAACATATTTATTTAAACTAATATGGAATCACAATATCTCATTGCTTTAATTTTGAAGTTTTTAGCAATGCTCGTCGATAATATACATTTCCCTAAATGAGTAAAAAATTAAGTAAAAAATTAATTGAAAATAGGAGGAATGCAAACCAGACAAAATTTGATTTCCAAGCACCTCGATGATAAGTTATTTCAACAACTTCTGCAGAACGCCAACCTTTTCGACTCGGCAAGGCTAAGGGCAGTTGTTTGTCTCCAAGACTGCGCTTAGTTGCAGACCATACCCAACAAGACGACACGGAAAGACCTGGCCCCAGACGAATTTTGTGTTCTGCTCCGATTTTGGCTGGGTATGCCAATTAACAATGGGGACTTTAGATGCCGACGTTGTCTACGGCAAGCAGACAAATTTGGATTTCATGTTTTGACCTGCTAGTTTTGCGGATATCCTGGAATTAGGCATGACGGAGTGCGATACATCATATTTCAAGCGTTGGTATCAGCCGGCTTAAGATTTGCGAGAGAGGTACCCAATCTAGTCAGGAATTTGCGAGAGCGCCCTGCGGATATTCTCATTTACGGGGATCCACCGGTGCCGGTTGATTTTTGGGTAACCAATCCACAACAGAAGGCGTTTGTGTCCATGACCGCCGATACACCATCTTATGCCGCAACAGCTTTGCCATGTTTGTTAAAGAAAGGAAGTATAAACGTAAGATAGAAGAAAATGGTTATAACTTTGTGGCAGCGGTCATCGAGACTGATGGGGCTGGAATTCATCTGGCGAAATGTTAATTCGATTTATTGGGCGGTCTATGTCTTGGCGGAACAGAATTCCATACAGCAGAGCTGTTGGACATCTATTTCATAGGGTGTCAGTAGCTCTCATGATAGGTAACGCTAAAGCTATTCTAAAGAGCCTTGAATATATGGGACAATCTCGAACAAAGAGGGGGATATAACCATGCAATGATCCAGTACAACGTTTAACCGTCGTTGCCAGCTTAAATCTTTCTTTCGATGAACCCCATATCGACACAAATTAATCTTTATCCGCTTCTTACTCGACCTCGTTGTTCGCGGGCAACGACCTGGCCGCAGATGTTCTGAAGGAGGTTCATGGATTAAAATCTTAGACTTTACGTTGTAGTCCAACCCTATTCAGTTGGCCGGACAAACATTTACAGGAGGATCCAAATCGGAGTAGCTGTGGATATTAAACCGTCAAAGTGACGAATCATTTTGACGATTTGATCATCCCTCCTCCTTTGTCAAACCAGGCCGTGCACCTGAAACAGATTCCATCGTGTAGCGATGACCAGGACAGGGACGCAGTCAACCAATACTCGTTGTGCAAGCGGATTGTATCGCTACGTGATTCGGGTTCGGTCAGTTTCCCCCATATCGATCTGAGCGGATCGATATGGTTTCATTTGTAATTATCAAATATATTGGTACAGTAGTTTGTGAACTTTTAATCGAATTAATTGTCTGAACTGATCACTTTGTAATAATTATTAATAAAAAATTAATCCATAGTATAACAAGACAATCAGTATAAGTCAATTTAAATAAAAATTGATAAAATACAGAAAATATCAAATGAATAATATTAAATTATTATTTTAAATGTTTGTTTGTAGAAGAATCATTTTCTAATATAAAATGAATGTGAATAATTATAATACAGTATAGATCAAGATTTCAGTTTTGAACGCGAAATCATTTTAATTTTTTATAAAATTAAAATATAGAAAGCAATATGTATCGATAAATGTAACTTTGTTCATGTCCATGACTATTTATACTGATGCAATTCTTAATTAAATTACAAATTAATTATTTGTTTATATGTATTGCATTGTATTAAAGCAACAATTTATGAAGAATTCACGTTCACAAATGCTCATGGTGAATGACGATCGTTGAATTTGGTTCAGTTGCTAATCGTTTATCAGTTGAACTATCCAATATTGATTGATTTATTGCAGCGCTGGCAATGTAGGCAATAATGCCTACCACCTTCATCTTATGATTATAATACATAATTTTATATCTGCTCTTCTACAATTCATACTGATATTTAATATATATATATATAATCGGGACCGCATTTGATATATATACATATATACACATATACATATATACATATATATGCCTTTTAAAATATCACAAAAAATCGTGCTAAAATATCACAGTTTGGGAACCCTGGATAACGACACTGCTCATCGACTACGTGGAACTGGTACTACGGTAATTTCCGGCAGGTTCTATATGTTACCGAAGATCCATAAGAATGACTCACATGTAATGGAAGACCAATTGTTAGCAATGTAGGTACTATCACAAAACAATTGTCGCGTTTCCTGGACTCTCTATTAAAACCTCTCGCACAGTCAGTCACCAGCTACATTGGCAATACTAAGGAATTTCTTGATAAGTTAAACACATATAAGGAATTGATAGTTGATACATGTGTGCTTCTAACGTTAGACGTGACCTCTATCTACACATCAATTCCTCACGATCAAGGGTTGGCAAACGTAGACAAGGCAATGCAACGTGCTGGATGGAGTGAGATACAACTACAAATGGTAAGAGAGGGACTAACAATCATACTGGAAGGAAACGTATTTGAGTTTAATGGGTTAATGTATAGGCAGATTATTGGCACAGTCATGGGAACGCCTGTCGCTCCCAGCTACGCGATTCTATTCATGTCAAAATATGAAGAAGAGATGATATCTCTATAAATAGTTAAATCTCTATTGTGGATGAGATATATTGATGATATTTTTGTAGCGTGGCAGGGCAGCGAGGAAGCTCTGACGATGTTCATGGAGCGACTGCAAAAATTACGGCTCGTTAAACTTCACTGTAGACCGAAGCCATCCAGTTAACTTTCTGGATGTGTCAATTTCAGTCGATAAAATAAGGCGAGAATCGATTACCGAGATGTTTCTCAAAGACAGTGATCAAAAGGTGTTTCTACATTCACGAAGTGCACACCAGTTCTACATGAAAAGAAACACATTAAGCAATGAAATGCTAAGGGTGCTACTGATATGCAACACTGCCAGCTCCAGACTAAAGTGGATACAGCGCATTAGAGATGAACTGCTAATGAGAGGATACACTCATCGCGAAGTAAATCGGTCGATTAACGTTGCATTCACTCGGATGTACGCTGCGAAAAGTGACACAAGTAAGAAAGCCGATTGCATGCTGTGCATACCATACCACAACGCACTTAGCGGTTTGCCGAGGTTAGTATCCGGCACAGTATCAGCGATGAGGCGGAAATTTGGTAAAAATGAGAAGAGTATTAGGGTCATTTTCACTGCGAAGAACAAGTTAAGAAATTTACTCACATCGTCGAGGTTGAAGACATCTACAGATGCTCGAGTACATTATGGGTGTAGACGATGCTTAAGACCTAGAGCAAAATGCTGCTCAAATATAAGGGAAACTAAGATTTTTTAAAGCACATGTACGGGCCTAAAGTATTCCATAATGGAAAATACATCGTGCAATTCTGCGGGGGACGTGTACGAGGCGCGTTGTAAAGTGTGCAACGCACAATATGTGGGTGAGACGGGGTTGACGATGAACCGGCGCTTGAACAACAGAAGGAGTGATCTAACGAAGAAATCAAAAGAACGCGATGCGATTGTTCACCACTGCCTAACCACACACAACACTGATACAGATGTATTCGATTACACCGTCATTGAACACGGCGTAAGCGATACGCAAGATAGACGACGTTTAGAGCAGAGATGAATTGGGCAGCTGCTAACGGATACACCAAATGGGTTAAATAAAGAGCATGTGTACGGATGGGATTTGGGTATTACGTAGAGATTTGTTTTCTTCTTGTTTGACTTTGTTGATTGGAACTTCATTTGTCTTTTCGTGTTTTAGATTGAAAAAGACCACATGCCGAAACGTTAAGCTATTTTTTGTTGCTTAGCCGGTGTAGCAATTTCAAACTATATCACTTTGTTTCTCCACAAGGAGGCATAAACACCAGGTAGCATTCTATATATCTCTATAAGACCAAGAAATAGAACCGAATTATCCTCACAATATTCAAAGTCGCTAAGTATGCCAGTCATCCTATGTGTGACGACAAACTTTAACAACGACAAACGCGTTTAGCTCTTTCGGGGCTCATCAGTATCGTGATTACAATAATCGTACATAGACATCTTGACACACGCTTAAACAGTGTTTAAAGCTCAAAAAGCGAAACTACCCTTTATCTGAATCATCAGGTGGAATTTAGCATAAGATCTGTATATTGCAGTGCGTATTGCAGTAGGACCACATCTGGTATATATATTTTCGTAGTTAAGAGTTAAGGCAACATTTGCCTAATATGCATTTATTGTAGATATACCATTAATTTTTGATATTAATTTTGAGCATTAAAAGTTGTCAAATTTTGCATTCTCAAAATTTTCAAAGTTTGTTTCAAGATTTAACTGTTCATGAACCTGTTTAAACATTCGTGTAAAATTAAAACATATCGAAATAATAATCAACAATAATTGCTAATTGTAAAATTCACTACACAAGGATTATCGAATTCTAATGTAAAGAATTGTTGGAGCTTGATCAAAATGTCGAGAAAATTTTATTTGATATTTGGCTTGTCTCTGTTAGCATATTCAGAAAATTATTCTCAATAATTTTCTGGAGATTCTAAGAAAGGCAAGCGAAATATTAAATAAAATTTTTTCGACATTTTGATCAAGCTCCAATAATTCCATATCAATAATGGATCAATAATATTTTGGTATCTAAAAAACCCGGAGTTAATTTTAATCTATATTTTAAGTTGTTAGATCAAGAAAAAAACCAGCAAAAGCTTTATTCTTTGCAAGTTGTTTTGTCAAATACAAGCTATCTTTTCTTTGGATAAATAAATTTTAATTTAAATATTAAAATCGTCTCGCTTTTAGGCATTGATCTATATGCTAGTTTAAGTCGGATACAGTTTATGGTAATATTTTTTTAAATGCTTAAATATAAATGTTAAATATTTGGATGTCAAATTGAAAATGTAGATTTACTAGAAAAATAGTGAATAATCCTTCGTAATCTCTTTACTAGTGATTTTGTTTGCTTCTGATTCACGTAAATAGCAACAAAACTCCCTTGTTTGTATGGATAATATAAATATTTTTACAAATATGTGAAAAATCACCTTTACTCTAATCATTTATTTCATTTGTGACTGTTTCATTTTTAATTATCAAATATATTGGTACAGTAGTTTGTGAACTTTTAATCGAATTAATTGTCTGAACTGATCACTTTGTAATAATTATTAATAAAAAATTAATCCATAGTATAACAAGACAATCAGTATAAGTCAATTTAAATAAAAATTGATAAAATACAAAATACAAAAAATATCAAAAATAATATTTTTGAACATAATGCTAGTTGCTTATAAAAATGTTAAATTATATCTTATCGTTTTAACTTATTATTAAAATATTTTATATTTGCTGTTTATAATCGTAAAAATATCATTTTCATTACTAGTTATTAATAAAACCCTTACTTACTTATTTTCATTACTTTTATAAATAAATTAGAATCGTTTAAAAGCATTTGATATTCAGGAATTAGCCAGAATTATAGAAGAAAGCAACCATGGTAAACCCTGAACTAGACTAACCTATTTTAATACTTATAACTGGTATTTATGTGAATCCATAGAATTAATTGAGAATTTGTAATGTGAAGTTTGTGTCATTATAAATTAAATATCGCCATTTGTACAAACGACTGGATCCAAAATTCAAATTCAAAAGATGAGTAAGATAGAAATGCAAATCAATTTTATGTGCAAATCTATCAAATGTTTAAGAAACATTTATAATCATTTGGGCAATTGCTCACTAATTTGCAACTGCGGAATAATAGAATATTCAGCTACACTTAGTTAACAATGGTGTAGCGAATACCAATGTAAAAATATTTTTTATATTCTTATTTTCTTATATGCAAAAATACTGTAGAAGTTCTACTCTTGCTTGAAGCTTATTGATTAAACAGGACAAAACAGGCAGTTTTTATTTTTATCTGAGTTACGAAACCAAACCGGAAATGTTTAAAAACTTTTCAATTGTCGATTCGGGAGGTCGTTTGCATTTCACCACTAAGTTTTCCCGCAACGGATACTTTGTGACTTCCACTAATTGGCAGATGCCATCAGAATTTGTTAGACCATCCTTAGTGTAGTCATAAGATGCTTTTTTAATCTTCGTAAACCGTCTGAATTTCGATGACATATTGATGTGTGGGTGGCTTAGATGTGATACGCTTCCGACATTCAAGGCCACCCTTTCAATACCACCATAGAAATGCACGCATCGTCTATACATGTCACTATCCTCTTCTCCCCAACCCCAAAACATAGTACTAAATCCATTAACTTTGATAAACTGTTCTCTTGTTAGTGCAACTATTCCTCCAAAATAACAATTATCGACCTTCGCGTTTTTTCTCTTGGGCATATAGTCTAGATATGATATAGCACTTATCAAAGATTTTGGTTTTATTTTGTTGCAGGTATATAAGTTTTCATAAAAATCGGGTATAAAATCAACATCAGCAAAAATAAAACAGTTTACGCGTTTGTTAGCATATAGTACTGCCATATTCATCAGTATACCCCTGTTAAACTCTTCATCGTCTTCTTGAGTTATTGTTAGAATCGAGTAAGGGATATTTTGCATCTGTAGGAATGGGTGCATGATGGACAGAAATACTTTAAGATGTTCGTGACGATTTTTAAGCGGTACTATAACTATGATAGGATCGTATACATGTAAACAGTGTGATGGCGTCCAACTTCCTCCGTGCCTTACATCAGTATAAGCATCGGGAAATGTGTGTGATTTATAGAACGAATTAAAATCATCATCCTTAATACCATGATTGTGAGGACCAGATACGATCATTGAACAATGTGGCCTCCGTGCAATTTTAGATTGATTGCCGGCGAAGTGTGAATCGTTGATATACCAAACAACATATACCGATAAAAGGCAAAGACATATTACAGTAAATAGTCGCTTAAGTTTCTTATTTATCATATCACTGGATAGCAACTGTCCTTTGTCGCGACTAAAGCGTTAAAATAATAATTCACTGGTGTGGTATATTACAATATAAAAAGTTTATTCATATTTCTCCAGAAATGAAAATTTTTACTAATAGATTCTGATTTCTACTAATAGTCTAATAGTTTGATTAACTTTCAATTAAAATAAATCGTTATATATAGCATAAGTGGTGAATTTGTGCACTACCAATCTTATAGCTCAATAGTGTTTAGGATAAAAAATAACTAAAATATCTTGAAATTTTGAAAATATGAACATAATAGATTTGATATTTTTGTTGAATAAATTAATAATTAACATATCTTTGTTTAAAATTAATTTTGAAGGATATCAGTAGAAATTGCTTTGCTTCAACATTTCAATCATTAATTTTCCATACCAGCGGAGTCAAATACGTATTCTATTAAGATCAAAAATAAGCAGCTATAATTGTGCTATTATTACCTACTATTGAAATGTCTTTTTTGTCTCAATACGAATTCTCATTCTTTAAATTATTTAAACTTATCAAATGTGTTTTTTCAAATTATTTTATCAAATTTCATTATTCTGACGAATTTTGCAGTATTACATGCTAACAAAAGCGTAAACTGATTTATTTTCTCTGATGTTGACTTTATACCAGATTTTTATGCAAACTATTATACCTGCAATAGAATAAAACCAAAATACTTGAATTTATTATTCAAATTATTTTATTAGGTGATCAACTTTTGCATATACTCGTAGTTATCGCGTGTCTTTATATCTCTTTTCGAATACAAGATTAATTATATTTTTGTAACGCATCCTTTATATTAACTAAATCTTTATTTTATAAAAAATATTAAAAAAAAATTAAAATATTTAATAAATATTATTTATGAAGATATTTAAAATTTATTTTTCTTTCTATGCTAAACTTTCCTATGTGAAATTAATACTGAAATAGTAGTTCATACCAGTATTAATTTCCATTACCTTACGATATTTTTAATTGTGATTTACTTTTGTCTAACTGTTCTTTAATTGTGCTTTACCTGTGCATAAAGTGAGAAAGGATGTACAAGCACTACATATTAATTTCTTATGCTAAAATTTCTTATGTATATTTCTTTGAATATTTATTTTTATTTTGATTTATTTGCAAATGGGTTAATTACAAATAAGCTGAATATATTATTGACTATGACTATTAAACAATCTGAATTTATATGTTCAAATTCAATAGTGAAAAGTGATATAATTCTGTTATATTGATAAACAAGACTTGTTGGTAATTTAATTGATAAACAAAATAGTTATTTTCTTATAGTGAAATTTTTTATTGTCATGCCATTTGTGTTTCTATTATCTGCTAGTATCAATAGGGTATCACTCTAGCATCGTTTTATAGCGGAAGCGCAATATATCAGATCAATTAGTCTCGTAAAATGAAGATTAAATCAGCTAACTGAGTCTACGTATTTAATATAATAATAAAATAAACAAAACATAATAATACTAAATCAAAATTTAATAATTAAATAATAAAATAAATAATTGTTATAAGATTTTTTATAATTTATATCAAGTTAAAATAAAAAATTGAAATTTAAAATAAACGTCATTTTTATGAATTGACTCATTATTCGGATACAGACGTATCATAATAAGAATTAGAGGTCATCAGGAGGAACTGCTATGCTATCAGGTTTTGGCCCCTAACTCCTCTACCCAACATAGCAGCGGGGCCAAATACATGCTAATGATGTATTTCCTCTGATAAAACTATCTAGTATCTTTTTCTAATACAAAGTATATTAGTTATTATCCGTCCATAAAAATTTGCCACTTAAGAGTTTAAATTTATTCTTTATATTATTGTGTTGATTTATATATTTTACTATTTTCTGCTTGATGTTATTTTTATAGTAACCTAGTTTAAAATATGTATCTATTAAATTATTTAAATGATTTTGAATAAAACCAATATCGTTACAAATTGTTGCAATTCTTAAAATTTCATTATTTAATGTATTATATTTTATATTATATGGTATGCATGAATGCTCATGCAAAAATATGTTTCTTGTAAATTTTAATGTCATATTTACGATATAAATTAATAGTAGTTTTAGTTAATGTTAATTTAATGTTCATATCTACTATATACACCTTCTTTATCATTAATATTGGTTTTGTTAAGAATGAGGCTTTCTTGATAAATTTGTTCACTAATTGAATAAAAATTATTAGAATTAAATACATATATAGCATCAATATATCGAAACATTTATTTCATATATTTATATTGTTTAGATTTAGTTTTTACACAGTTATAAACAAATTCATATTCTATAAAGCTTAAAAACAAGTCAGCTATAATTGGGCTACTATTACCTTCCATTGAAACAACTTTTACTTGTCTAAATATAGATGTCCCTAATTTAAAAAAATTTTGATTTATCAAAATACTTAGGATTCTATTAATTCAATTTTATCCATATATATTTATTTACTGGGTGGTTTAATTTTTGTTAAATAGGCGTTATAATTATTATATATGTATTATTATATGTATATCTTTTTCTAGTAACTACTAGCATCTTCAGAAAATTTATTTTTCTGTAGATGAAAAATAAATTTATTTTTATTTATAGTTATTTTAAGTAATTAAGGTAGTAATTAATTCTTAATTAATTTGTAATTAATTATTTATTAATTAGTGATTAATTTAGTAATTAATTTAGTATTAATTTCATTAATTAACTTTAATAAAATAAATTTTCTGAAGTAATTTGAAGTTATTTTTAAGTTTAATTTATATATAATTCGTTTAATTTAGTTAAACTTTACTTATAAATTAATTTTAATTTTTACCTAAAATATTCAAGTATAACGAGTACGTTTAAAGTCTTTAGTATTTTTCTGAAAAATAACATAAACCGTTTAAACATTTTAACTTAAAATTAAAACTAAAATTTAAATAATAAATTAAAATTATATTTTTATTATTATATAAAAATAAGACAAAATATAAAAATTGTCTTTTGGTTAAAGACAAAATATAAAAATTCAAAAAGAAACTAGCAAAGGTTTAATTTTTTGGCAAGTTTTTTGCTGTCAAATTGATTTGTTATCATAAATAATAAAATTAAGCTTTATTTATGGGTACTAATTATAAATTAAGTTTAATTTATACCTAAAATATAAATATTAATTTTATATTTAATTAATCTATATATAAATTACATAAATATTTAATTCAAATTTATTATCTTGAACGTATTAGTCATATATATTAAAAAATAACTTATAAGCCGTTTTAAAATTTCAAACTAAGATTTAAATAATAAATTATAATTATATTTTTATAATTATATTTATAATGTTAGGTTAAAGATAAAATATAAAAATTCAAAAGGAAACTAGAAAAGGTTTAATTTTTTTGGTTAGTTTTTTTTGTCAAATACATGTTATCTTTTTATTTGGATTAATAACTTCTAATTGTAATATTAAAATCATCGTGCTTTTCTGTATAAATCTATATGTAAGCTTTTGTAGTTAAATCAGATACAGTTTGTGGTGATACTTTTTATAAATGCTTAAATATAAATGTTAAAATTTTGGATGTTAAATTGAAAATGTAAATTTACCAGGAAAATATTGACTAATCTAACTAAAATAAAGTTATTTAGTTAACTATTTAAGTAAATTTATTAATTTAGTTAAACTTTACTTATAAATTAATTTTAATTTTTACCTAAATTATTCAAGTATAACGAGTACTATAAAAGTGTTTAGCATTTTTCTGAAAAATAACTTATAAATCGTTTAAACATTTTATTTTCAAATTATATTATCAGATTACATTATTCTGATGAATATTTATATTTTTTTAAAATTATTTTTATGTAGATGAAAAATAAATCTATTTTTATTTAAAGTTTTTTAAGTAATAAGGTAGTAATTAATTCTTAATTAATTTGTAATTAATTATTTATTAATTAGTGATTAATTTAGTAATTAATTTCATTAATTAATTTTATTATAATAAATTTTCTGAAGTAATTTTAGTAAATAAAAGAAAATTTCTGAAGATTCTAGTAGTTACTAGCAAAATATCAAAACGATTTTTATTGTCGTTCAACTATACATGATAGTTCCTTGAAATTTAAAATATATTTAATATATTGAATATATTAAATATATGGATATATTTCTAAAAATATAAATATTCAAGTATAAAAGGTACGCATAAACATTTTATGTACTTTTATAAAAAATAATCGGAATTTCAGTCAAAACCGACATTTTGTCAACCTGTGAGCCACTGCTTTCCATTCATAAAATTACTTGACATTTCAGTTACTACTGTGTATCATAGTAAAAGCTTATCTTTAAAAATTCTTTACTTTTACATATAATATTCAATACACTTATAACTTATAAACCGTTTAAACATTTTAACTTAAAATTTAAATAATAGCTTGAGATTTTTTCTTTTATATTAAAACCGTCAGATCAAAATCAAATTGTTAGATTAATAAGAACATTTTAAAATTCAAAAGCTAACAAACGTTTAATTCATTTACAAATATATTGTCTATACTAGCTTTCTCTTTATTTTGATGCGCTTGCTGCATCTATGGGGGACGCACAAATGGGTGTAGAACGTAATGAAGACTCTTGACTTTTATTTGAATTTTTAATTTCTAACTTAATGTTATCTTATCAATAATTATTGGCTTTATTTTGATTGATAAATTTTAATTTTAGTGATAAATCATTTTATATGTATTAACTTGTTTAGTTTAATTGGGTATAGTGTATAATAATATTTTCGTTAAATACTTGCATAAAAATGTTAAAATTTCTGAATTTTAACATGATGGGACTACCGGTTTGCAAATATAACAACAATAACCATGCCTTAATGAATGAGTACGATGAAATAATTCCCGTGTCAAGCATGACTGAGATAGTGCACCAAATTCCCGATACACTGCCAATAATCCAGGCCAGCCCGATTTCTAACATACAAATAATGCCATAGCAACCTATCCAAACGATCATGATCATTGAACAGCCGCGTACGACAACTGCGAAGATCGATATCTACAATGTTGATTATTTTCCTGAGCATGAACGAGAAACAATGGGACCGAAATTTGGTGGAGCAATTGAAAAGTGCTCACGATGTGGAACCACAGTGTATGCTGCGGAAAGAATTGGTGCATGCAGTTCGCAATGGCACGAAAAGTGCTTTAGATGTAAAACTTGCAATACAACGTTGACTTTGGGTACATATAAAGATCAGGATGGAGAAATATACTGCAAAGGTTGCTTCGCCGATAAACTTCTTCCACACGACAGAAACCGCAAACAGGCCGAGGAGGAAATGAAGGCCAGCAAGCAGCTGTAATTCAGTAGTTTTTGTATTTGATTTTTTTACATTTTAAATGGATAGTTATTATTAACAATTTATTTTCGTTAAAAAAATTAATAAACTATCATATTCTAATCTTCTAGTCTAATATCAAATTTTGCTCTTACACATTTTCTTTTTCAAAATGCGAAAGGTGTTTTCAAGTATCGATGTTGATGTCTTGACATTAATGTAAATAAACAATTTCTCTTTGTTATTAACATTATTTGTATGACAAAAAATTCTGAAGTAAATTCTAAAGTAATCAATCTTTAGTGATCTTTATTTACTAGTTATTTTGTCAGCTTCTGATTTCACTTAAATCGTTTCAATAAGCCTCTAGTTTTGTATAAGTAACAAAGATTTTTAAATATATGAAAAACATTACTGGCAGTTATCATTTATTTCATTTGTGACGACAAAAAATTAAATTTTAAAAATATTTGTTAATGGACTACTGACTTAATAATTATGAAATTTAATTATTTGTATCATCTTTGTTTTGTATCATTGTAGATGTAATTTCGAATAATAGATTCAATAGAATTTAGAAAACAGGTTTTATCTCAAGCATTTTTAAAACATGATTTTAAAATAGAATCTAATTTAAAATACTCACCTTAACGAGCGCTTTGTTGAAATGTTCTATGGTTTTACCGAAAGCAATATTAGCAAATGTAGAATTGTGCGAGTATAAAGTATTATTTGGTTCTGTCTCCTACAGGTAGTATATATATCAATAAAATATAATTTTAAAGCTTGAAATTGACGAATCTTTCAATGATAGTGCAATTTAAGTATTATATAACTAATCAGAGAGTGGAAAGCATCAAACACTCACCTGTGTTGATTATCAAAGTATGATTTTACATAAAATATTGAAAATTATATCATAATTGGCATAATTAATTTAATTGGCAATTAAAGCACAATGTTACGTAAACTATGAAAGGATGTAACTAGCACAGCATATTAACTATGATTAATTTATTTTCTAACGATTCTTCCATATCAGCTAAATCTAAATTTGTCAAAAGCGTATAAATAAATTTGAATTTTGATATTGTGAAATTTAATATTTTTAATTTAAATTTTAAATTGTATACTTATTCGTCATATACATTGCAGTAAAAGCTAAATTTATCTGTAATAAAATCGTAATTAAATATATTTCGAGTACCTTTATACTTATTGCTTTTTAAAATATTTACTGAAATAGTTACTGAAATATTTACTAAACTATTCACATTAATAAAAAAGTGTTATGAATGAAATTATATTATTTCACTATCATAAATAAAGTTCAAATTGTTATTAATTAAATAGAATTAATTTATTATTGATTTATAATCATAAATAATAAAATTAAGCTTAATTTATGGGTACTAGTTATAAATTAAGTTAAATTTATACCTAAAATATAAATAATAATTTTATATTTAATTAATCTATATAAAAATTACATATAAATATTTAATTTAAATTTATTATGTTTAACGTATTAGTCATATATATTGAAAAATAACTTAAAGGCCGTTTTAAAATTTCAAACTAAAATTTAAATAATAAATTGAGATAGTGCACTAAACTATAAGTATGATAACTTATAAGCCGTTTTAAAATTTCAAACTAAAATTTAAATAATAAATTGAGATAGTGCACCAAATTCCCGATACACTGCCAATAATCCAGGCCAGCCCGATTTCTAACATACAAATAATGCCATAGCAACCTATCCAAACGATCATGATCATTGAACAGCCGCGTACGACAACTGCGAAGATCGATATCTACAATGTTGATTATTTTCCTGAGCATGAACGAGAAACAATGGGACCGAAATTTGGTGGAGCAATTGAAAAGTGCTCACGATGTGGAACCACAGTGTATGCTGCGGAAAGAATTGGTGCATGCAGTTCGCAATGGCACGAAAAGTGCTTTAGATGTAAAACTTGCAATACAACGTTGACTTTGGGTACATATAAAGATCAGGATGGAGAAATATACTGCAAAGGTTGCTTCGCCGATAAACTTCTTCCACACGACAGAAACCGCAAACAGGCCGAGGAGGAAATGAAGGCCAGCAAGCAGCTGTAATTCAGTAGTTTTTGTATTTGATTTTTTTACATTTTAAATGGATAGTTATTATTAACAATTTATTTTCGTTAAAAAAATTAATAAACTATCATATTCTAATCTTCTAGTCTAATATCAAATTTTGCTCTTACACATTTTCTTTTTCAAAATGCGAAAGGTGTTTTCAAGTATCGATGTTGATGTCTTGACATTAATGTAAATAAACAATTTCTCTTTGTTATTAACATTATTTGTATGACAAAAAATTCTGAAGTAAATTCTAAAGTAATCAATCTTTAGTGATCTTTATTTACTAGTTATTTTGTCAGCTTCTGATTTCACTTAAATCGTTTCAATAAGCCTCTAGTTTTGTATAAGTAACAAAGATTTTTAAATATATGAAAAACATTACTGGCAGTTATCATTTATTTCATTTGTGACGACAAAAAATTAAATTTTAAAAATATTTGTTAATGGACTACTGACTTAATAATTATGAAATTTAATTATTTGTATCATCTTTGTTTTGTATCATTGTAGATGTAATTTTGAATAATAGATTCAATAGAATTTAGAAAACAGGTTTTATCTCAAGCATTTTTAAAACATGATTTTAAAATAGAATCT
The DNA here is from genome assembly GCA_012934845.2 of Pomphorhynchus laevis. Lineage (NCBI taxonomy): Eukaryota > Metazoa > Acanthocephala > Palaeacanthocephala > Echinorhynchida > Pomphorhynchidae > Pomphorhynchus > Pomphorhynchus laevis. The sequence continues at coordinate 75,113 of WNNJ02003008.1, forward strand.
AATTTAAAATACTCACCTTAACGAGCGCTTTGTTTGAGCGCTTTGACACACGCTTAAACAGTGTTTAAAGCTCAAAAAACGAAACTACCCTTTATCTGAATCATCAGGAGAAATTTAGCATAAGCTCTGTACATTGCAGTAGGATCGCATCGTAGGACCGCATCTGGTATATATATTTTCGTAGTTAAGAGTTAAGGCAACATTTGCCTAATATGCATTTATTGTAGATACACCATTAATTGTCGATATTAATTTTGAGCATTAAAAGTTGTCAAATTTTACCTCAAGATTTAACTGTTCATGAACCTTTTTTATCATTCGTGTATGATTACATATCGAAATCATAATAATCAATAATTGCTAATTGTAAAAGCTTAACTAACAAAAGCTTTAGTCTTTGGAAAGTTTTTTTTTGTCAAATACAAAAAAAATAAAATATTTAATTAAATATTAAATATTTAATATTTTAATTTAAATATTAAAATTGTCTCGCTTTTAGGCATTGATCTATATGCTAGTTTAAGTCGGATACAGTTTATGGTAATATTTTTTTAAATGCTTAAATATAAATGTTAAAATTTTTGATGTTAAATTGAAAATGTAGATTTACCAGAAAAATAGTGGATATTCCTACGTAATCTATTTACTAGTGATTTTGTTTGCTTCTGATTCACGTAAATAGTTACAATAAACCCTTGTTTGTATGGATAATATAAATATTTTTACAAATATGTGAAAAATTACCTTTACTCTAATCATTTATTTCATCTGTGACTGTTTCATTTTTAATTATCAAATATATTGGTACAGTAGTTTGTGAACTTTTAATCGAATTAATTGTCTGAATTGTCGCCCGTCCGCACAACTTACAAAAGAAGTGTAGCCACAACGCAAAAGTTTAATTCTTTGAAAAGTTTCTTTTGTCAAATACAAATTATCTCTTTATTTAAATTTAACTATTAATTTTAATATCAAAATAATGGTGTTTTAGGTATTAATCTATATGCTAGTTTAAGTATTTGAATCATATACAGTTTATGGTAATATTTTTTTAATATTTTATCGAAATCATAATCATCAATAATTGCTAATTGTAAAAGCTTAACGAGCAAAAGCTTAATTCTTTGGAAAGTTTTTTTGTCAAATACAAGTTACAAGTTAATTGTCGTGTTTTTAGACATTAATCTATATTTTAGCTTCAGTAATTAATCTGATACAGTTTATGGTAATATTTTTAATATAAATGTTGAAATTTTGGATGTTAAATTGAAAATGCAAATAAATAAGTTTAATAAAAGTTAATAAGTTTTAAATTTATATAAGTTTATAAGTTTTGTAAGTTTTATTTATAATTAAAATTAAATTAATTTATTGATTTATAATCATTTTTATAAATTAAACATTTTTAATTTTTCATTTAAAACACGAAGCTTTTGATTTCGAATAATCCAATACTTGTGACTAATTTCACATTTGAGTAAACTGTGCACAGCATCTTTTATAATACGATAAGCTTTTTGTCATTCTTGAACAACCAGAAAATGATAATTTTGCAAAGTTGGACTGCAGATTGTTTCGAGAGCAATGATCAAGGAAACGAATGTCCAAATAGCTAATCATAATTAATTGTAAACTGCGAATATATTGCTTCAGAGAAAGTCTCAGATTGCGGCCATAAATTTCTTCAAATAATTTGAAACGGAATCAGACATTCTGGGGGGAATAATTATTTTTGTATCTAAATGCCATTCCCAGAAAAAAAGAAATTAAATATTTCTTCGATATTTCGTTCGCTAACCGCGGACATTATCAAGAAGTATTGTAAGATGTTTGTAATCAAGAAAATTTTGTTTTTTATACATTGTAACTTAACTTGTTTTATTGTTTCAGATACTTCTTGATAATGTCCGCGGTTAGCGAACGAAATATCGAAGAAATATTCAATTTCTTTTTTCTGGGAATGGCATTTAGATACAAAAATAATTATTCCCCCAGAATGTCTCATTCCGTTTCAAATTTTTAATTATTATATTTATATTCATTTTCTTGGAATAATGTTGATATTTTTGTAAATTCCATATTTATAGCCTCTATTCAGTATATTCATTTGTGCTGAAGTCAATGGCGCGGATGAAATACTTGCAATGTTATCTTAATACGTAGGCTATAAATTTAGATTACGAGGTGACCATAAAGACGTCGTAACTTGTGTTGATGTCTATTTTCGGTTGTTGTTTCATAGTTCTTAGTAATTCGTTTAAGATAGAATATAGCTGCGTAAAACTTGAGTAAGGAAAACTTATTGAACATCTGAATTGTCAACCACATAATTTCCTTTAATTTAGTAGAATAGGCAATATTTTTACCGGTCAGTTCTCTATTTGAAAGGTATAGCCTGAAATGAAGAGTGTTGTGTTCGTTATTGGCTAGGACATTGTACAATTTAAGGTTGATAAAGGACGGTAGTAGCTTAAAGAAAATCAATAACATAAGTCAAAGAAAGATAAAATACTAATTAATTTAAGAGCATACAATATAAATAAAATGCTATCCTTGCATAAACATGTTAATGCTTTCAATCTTTTGTTAATCTTCAAATTTTTTAAATCCAAATTTTTTAATTTTTTTTAATATTTCCAAGTTTTCTGATGCAACCGGTGTTAACATAGCTGGAGATGCTAGAAATTCTTCATGTTTGTTATACTTATCTTTTCTATATGTTGTATATATCTTTTCTATATTGTTACCATTGAAGCCAGACGCGAAAGAACGGTAGCAAGTACCGTTTCGTTATCACAATGACTCATCAGTGCCAGATCCCTCCCACTACTAGATGCAGAGGAGGACTGTCAGACGGCACACGAGTCATGTGTATGAAGTATCAGCAAGATTCATGGTAACTTCACATTAAGTTCTAAATCAGCACCACTGCTTCACCAAATAGAATCATTAGCAAAAGCATACGTTGATGACGAAACGGTACTTGCTATTGTTCTTCCGCGTCTAGCTTTAATAATAACAACGTATTTCACGTGGACTGGTCTCACTCTCTTTTGAGATTCATGATTTAAATTAGCCGATATTCAACAGACCAGCACTGGCATTTGCCAGTGCTTTTGCTAATGATCCTATTTGGTGAATCAGTAGTGCTGATTTAGCACTCAATGTGAAGTTACCAGATGTCTTTCTGGTACTTCATACACATAATTCGTGTGCCGTCTGCCAGTCCTCCTCCGCATCCAGTAGTGGGAGGGATCTGGCAATGATGAGTCATTGTGATGACGAAACGGTACTTGCTACCTTCCTTCCGCATCTGGCTTCAATGATAACAACGTATTTCACGCGGATTGGTCTCACTCTCTTTTGAGATTCTTTTCTATATGTTGTTCGTAATATTCGGTTTTAATATTTTGCTTTGACGCAAAATTTTATGAAACAGATTGCTCTATGTTAACAATTGAGCCATTGTAGACTATACTTTAAATGATAATCTTAGCGAAAATTTTAAGTAATGCCACTTTGCTCTGTCCATAGTTTTAAAATCATTCACTGAAAGACTTTCTGAGATAAGTTCTAAACAGATAGTTGTAATTGCTTTCGTCAGTATATTAAAGAAGATACTTATCCTATCAAGATATAATTTTGAGATAATTATAAAACTGTGCATTTCTGTCAATATCTTTGTAAGTTTATCTTTAAAATGGCCAACGAGATGTTATATGAATTTCTAAGTAGTCGTGGAATTTTGTATATTTAACTATACCTTGTGTAAATGCAATAGTACTAATCGTTGTGACTATAGTTTGTTGTAATAAACAATATCCAAGCTTATAATTTCGAGATAATCGGATTACAATATTATTCTGTGCAAGTTTCGATGGTAAAGCTGCTATGTACAAAGTGTAAATCATTGGACTTAAAATGATTCCTTGTAACACTCCTTTCGAATGTTCTATAAGATTGCTAGTAATTCATCTAATTTGATTTAGAATTAGTTTTGACTATTTCCAAATTAGTGAAAACATTTGTTGCTGCAGAAAGGTAAACTTCATGTTATCTTTTCTCTTATTGCAATCCCCGGCTAGTAAAATATGTTCACTTTCCTCTAATACTAGTAATCCATTATGTAATCAAATCCATAATTTACATTTTTAATATTTATACTTTTACGAAAGACTATAGCTAAACCACCAATCGGTCTCCATCGAGACATCTGCTGTGTTACAACATCAAACTTTTTAAAATAATTTTCTACTTCAATGTTTATTAAGTAATCAATACCGACTCCATTTTATAGATCCCTTATTTAGTTTCTGTATATTTACATTGCCGTCAATTTTAGGAATTTCTGGATGCATATTTGATAAGGGTCATATCGTTATTTCTTGCTCATTTCGAAATGGCTTAATTCCTATAACACAATGGTACGTTATCCTGAATTTTTTTCTGAACTAGCATTTGGCGTCTTATATTTTTCTTTCTCTTAAATTAAATTGATTTTCTCTTCTTAGAATAGTCCAGAGATATCTATAAACCATCGAACTAATAGAGCTTTCTTAACTTTGAAAACTTCCTCAGTATTGCCATTAAAATAAATATGTTGCCTTAAAAATAGATACACACAACAATTGAGTTCCGTCATATTGCATAGCCTCGTGAAGATTTCGTATTATCCGTCCATCTTCAAAAATTAGCTGGCGTCTACTGTCCTCAGCGAATTCAATCACTAAACTGGATCCCCTTTTCTGACTCATTCAATACTGACACTAAAAACCTTTCTATGTAGTGCATTTCGATAACTTTACTATTATGATCTTGAGTGTGCACGCTATTAAAGTTACGAATCATAGCATCTAAAAATTAATCATGGTAGTATTGTAGTTTTTCTCTATTATCTACACCTCTTTAATCTCTTTACTCCAGCTAATTTTGAACTACTTTGATATCGAATATTTTTACACCCATATCTTAAATACTTGATAATGATCCATTTATTGATAAAAAATTATTGGATCAAAGAAAGGAAAATTTTATTTGATATTTCGCTAACTTCTGTTAGCATCTTCAGAAAATTACAATTAATTACAATCAATCTTCTGTAATTTTCTGAATATACTTAGATAAATTAGTTTTAGGGAATAATAATGAATATGATAGGTTGAGTTGTATAATAGACAGTTATTGTAATATAAAATTCTATAATCGGACGATATTTTTTAAATCAAAATTTATTATTGATAACAGACAATTACAATTTACGGGTTACCCGCAAATGGGCTCTTATATTGTTATCACTATTAAACTTAAAACGTTATTTGTGATTTTGTGTGATCATTGGTTGTTGCTTTCTGACATGCCTGCTTTGTGACATGCGTAAGGTTTCATCCTTATTGACATTGAAACAGCCTTTGCAATAAGGGTTGAGATCCTTGATCGTAAGGTTCGTATACAATCATTGTACGAAGAATGAGTACGAGTGGATATCTGACTTGATATTTGTTTCAGTACAGCGTTCGTTGTCGGACCCATCCATTCTGTGGTCGATAATATAATCGGATGAAAGGATGCATGCTCAACTTTCACCATTCATTCATTATATTTTGCATTTTTGCGATTTTCGTGGTATTCGAAGGGGTCTGATATTCTTGATAGGGAGTACGACGGATCCAAAGACTTAAAACGTATATATCCATGACGGACCGGTCCGTAGCAATTCCAAATAAACCGCTACAAGAAATATCTGCCCTTGCATCTCTATCTCGCGATGTTGTATTGTTATCGAATTCAATAGATTGAGGTACATGATTAAGTTGGGGTTCTTTTATTACCCACTTACAAAACGTGCTTAAACAATTAGATATTTCATCGATTACAATATTGTGACGGACAAAATTAAATCCTCTAGTCGGGCATGACAGGGCATGCGTAATATCAAATCCGGCACCGCAAGTGCACTTATTTGCTATTAAGTTTGGTTACCAGCCATATCGTACTGCAACAGCGTCTTGAAATTCACTCGAAGTTAGAAATGTACCCGCTAGGTCATACGCTGGATTCAGCCATGACGACGCTCCAGTTGTATTGGCGCTTTTAAGAATCGAAACAAGATCCCTCTCCGAATATTGGATGATACCTGATGAAATATGAGCCCATCTGCTAAAATTAGAATGTCGGATGTGGCTCAGCAAATCTCGTCGATTATCCCGAAGAACAGAATTTTGACAGCTATTCCTATTAAGCTCAAACATCTTTAACGAGTTCACGTAATCTACATTTCCTCTTTCGGTTGGGTTATAAATTCCGAGTCTACCAAATTTGAACGGAAGTGTAATTAGTATTCTATCTTCCTCACCAATCGGCCCGGTACCTAACATATGAGGTAATAAGTGCTCGAACAGCCGCGAACGAAAGCTTTCAAACCAACTGTTACTGCTTTTGCAAGTTCTGAATTAATAAGTCTGTTGGTGTTGATATGCTTTTGTCAATAGAATATAAGCCGAGAATGCGTTGATTGATGCAATCTCATGAAGCTGATCAAGTGACTTATTCCAATCGTCGACCGTTTCTTTAACTCGTGACTTCACGTATTCGCCGATACCTATAAAGCTTCCTAGGTATTTGGCACCATCTTTATGTATAGGTACGGCATCGTCTGCAAATCGCTTATATTAGTCCCCAGCTCTACGTCGTGTGTCAGAAGCGTGCATTTTGTAGGATTTACAAAGTATCCATAATTCGGGCCAACTGCTTGACACATTCCCACACTTTTAAGAGGTCATCGATTTTTCCGACACATGCTCCATCGTCTGCGTAACAACAGTGGATAGCTCCAGGTGCAATCTTACTCAATCTGTCAATCGGACAATAAATTTTTTTTGAACAATCTTTTTTAATAATTCAAAATATAATTTACAAATTAGTAGTCACCCTCAAATGTCAGAATATAATATTTTTGTCCCTATATCTTCGTTATAATCCTTATTACTCAGTTGTGATTGATACTTTTGTAATTTCTCCTCCTTAGCGTCATAGACACTGATTTTGCAATAGATCTCGAAATGTTTGTTCTTATTCTTCTTATACAGTCATCATACCTATCTACGTCTTTTTCTGCCAGTCTAGTGGCAATCCGCTTAATCACACTGTTTGCTACAGGACTTATTCCTCCAACTGTCGAGAAAATCATCGGGTGGAATGCCGCTTGCTCAATTCTTGTAATTCTTTCTGCGTACTTTGCGTGTTTTTGACTTTCGTGGTATGTAAATGGATCAGTCATGCGCTCTAAGGAATATGAAGGTGCTAAATTGTTGAAGACATCCACGTCCATATAGTACCGCCCCCAGATATTCCCATATAGTCCATTGCAACAAATATCAGCTCCCGCCTCTCTATCTTTCGTAGTAGTCGATATGTCAAAATCTATCCAATGCGGAACTGGCTGTAATATAGATTCCTTCGTCACCAGTTTACAGATCCCGTTTAACGGTTTGATAATTTCATTGACTACTATATTATGTCTAATGTAATCGAGACCTTCACATTTACACGGCAATGCATGTGTTACATTAAAACCATACCACATGTGCAAAAGCCAGTTAGGGTTTTAGGCTCCCATGCATATCGCACTGCTATCGCATCTTCAAACTCTTGAGTTCAGAAGTCTGTTATCCGTATAAGTTCGTGAAGTAAGCCAAGTCGAGGCTCCTTTGACACTTGCGTTTCTCAATATTGTTCTAAGATCTCGTTCCGAGGAATCAATAATTTTGAGTTGATCCCGCTTTTGTTTAATCTTATTCTGATCATGCGCTTTATTTTGTAATAATTTTTGTTTGTTACGTAGTTCGTTTCCTTTCAGTCCATCAATGCTTGATTTGCACATCGAGTACGAAACCCGATATTCATTCTCGCCTTCCGCAGCTGGGTTCATTAATCCCAAACTTCCTAGGAAATATGGTAGATGAATTATTGATTTAGATTCTTCATTCATAGTTTCTATACCAAGTATCTGAGTAATTGTGTTTTGAAAAACTTCATTTTCTAGAGGTTTAAACCATTCAATCTTTGTCTCGCATGTTCTCTTCAACTATGTCCATTGGTGTTAGAAAATTCTATTTAACATAAGATACACCACAAAAGTATTCTCCGTAATTATATCGTCTAGTTTTGATACGTCCGTCTTGTATTCTCTAATTTTTTCCTTCACTTGATGTTCAACATAGTTGTTCGTTCCGATGTAACTGCCTAGGTATTTGACTCCATCTGTTCGGATCTGTAATCCAGTTTCCTCAAAAAGATTTGTATCTCCAATATTTTCTCGTCTTAAAATTACACACTTTTCCGGATTTACGTTGTATCCGTAAGCTGGTCCATATCGTTTTACTAGCTCCCACACCTTTATTAAATCTTCTGCCTTTCCTATGCAAGCAGCATCATCTGCATACCAACAGTGCTGAGCACTAGGAGAATTTTGTCTCAGCTTTTCGATAAACGGTAAGGACGCTGCAGCAAAGGCTGCCATTGATAGAGGATATCCTTGAGTGAATCCTTCAGCTGGCATCAAAGAGATCCCACCAACTGTTAATTGTGATGGCTTTGCGATCTATTAACAGAGTTAAAAGCTTTTTTGGCATCCAGCAGAAGAAGGCAATTATCAGGGGAAGCTGAAAAGGAAGATCGAACTGTGTGTATGGCGATCTCGGTCCCTCCGCATTGTCCAGCACATAGCTGTACAGATCCGCATACATTTGTTAAATCATCGCCTATATGTTCGAGTATTGCTCGGCCTATTATCTTGCGTAGCAATTCCCCAATTCCCACCAACCGGACTCCCGGATTCTTGTTCAGCGGTATAAGTCGACTAACCGTATACGCATCCAATCTACTTGATTCAATGTGCTCTGTGGATATTTTGATGACGAATTCACTTATCATGCACGCTAATCTTCTTGAAGTCATACCAAATGCTGTAAGAAATGATCTCCATCCTTCCGAGTCGACTCCTAAGGGACCTGCCGAGCCATGTGTTCGCCTTGCAGCTTTTATAATATGTTCATGATCCATGCTGAAAAATCTTATTGAGTGATGTGCATCACATCTGTCCATTGGATCAGTCAATTTTAAATTATTAAGACCTTCAGACGCTATTGGTTGCATATCTTCCAAGTGCTGCAATATCATTTTGTTGTTTACTATTTCCTCTAAAGGTATCACTCCACCGCCTGAATCATTCTTGAGCATTCTAGATGCTTTCACTACATGTCCATTTCCGATAAAATTTATTACCCTCCGGACGGTTGGAGTATGACCTTGGGCACGAGACTGAAAATCATCTTGTTTCATCTTTTGCAAGTACCGTGCTTCCTTCAATAAATCCCCTAATTGTTGCACCTTCCATAATTTGATACATCTTTCAATTGTTTTCCTTATATAGCTTATCTTGCGAGTCTTTATGCGTTGTAATATTAACTGACATAATACAGTCGCTCGTTTCAGAGAATTATCCGAGGTAGATGTTGTTCGGTTAAACATTTCGAAGCAATCTGCTAGTAAGTCAATAAATTCCTTGCTCGTGTTACACGCCGGTAGCTTAAAATGATTTGGATACCAGTGTATAACTTCTTGAAATATTATCAACAATAAATGTATTATTAATAATAAATGTTAATAATAACAATAGAAAATATACATTAACAATAAACTTCATTAATAAATGTATAGATAACATAAATATAGCCGGACTTTTAAACAATTCTAAAAGTAAATAAATAATAGGATCAGATTAAAGTAAATATATTCCTAAAATAAGGTATAAACTCCTACCACCATTAGGACGAAAAATTTGTAATTATAATAAAGAATTAAAATCAATATGTAACGATAATATTAGAAACATCATAGAATCTGAATGCAATTGTAAAAGTCTAAGTTTTGATAACATAAATGAACATGTATGTATCCATAATCTAAAATTAATTTAAAATTGTGAATTAAGAAAGCGCCTATCAAAAGCGTATAAATATAGATTAAATAATAATAACGACAAAAATAAAATTTACAATGTGTTATATAATAACTTAAATGATTACTTTGGCAAGCTGATTAATAGTGGAAGCTTGAATATATCTAAGATAAACATTTGGAAAGAATATATATTTGATAAAATTAAAAATAAAATGAAAATAACAATCAATTAATAATGGAAAGATAAAATTAATAAAGATATGTATACAGAACTCTCTAAATTAAAGGATAACTCTATATTAACAAATATTGATAAAGCTAGTAATAACTTTGTCTTCATATGCAAAAAGCTTTATTATGATATACTAATGAAAGAGATTAATTCTAATGATTTAAATATAAACACAACATATAAATGTAGTGAGTTGAGTTTAGAAACAATTATTACTATACCTATAAATAAGCTTTATTATGATATACTGATGAAATAGGTAAATTACAATGATTGAAATGTAAACGCAGCATATGAGCGTAATGATAAAGATATGCATATATATGTTATAATAACTAAAACACTATTTCGGGATTAAAATTAAAAAGAAAAAAAATAGCAAACAATTATGCTTTCGCATAATTCCCCCGGTCAGTGGTGAGTTGACCATTGTGTTTTTGCATTCGATTAATATTTTATAAATTTCTTGCTTGTCATTTTCATTGGCTTCGTTTGTTTGTTCGGATTTCTCTAGTTCCCAGTATCCTTTGATGATCCAACATAGCTACTGTAAGGAGACAGGTCTCCGAGACTCTCTTCTGCCTTTTCGTATATTGTCCGATATGCCGTTGGAGTTATCGGAATGATTTTTTTTTCGGCTATCTTACGTTCCCAATATCCTTTGATGATCCAACATAGCTACTGCAAGGAAACAGGCCTCCGCGACTCTCTTCCACCTTTTCGCCCATTGTCTAATCCGCTGTTAGAGTTATCGGACGGATCTGATATAGTCTATGAAAATACTATCTCTACGGCTGATGCAAGCCGGCCAATTATTTAGCCGTTGATCGACGAATGTCGAACATCCGTTGCTTGGGCCTCTATACGAAGAGGCTAATTGGCAATAGGTGCCAATTTAGTATTTACTCGACAGGCACCTAGTGGCCCAATAATAATAACAATAAAAATAAAATGAATAAATATAAAATTATACAAATAAAATTAATTTGTTTTTTTTAATAATAATGTTTAAAAAACAGTACAAATTGGTTGCCACAAATTGGCATTAATTCAAACTTTAAAATTAGTTCAATCATTATGATTTGTAGTTGCCTATACTCGATAGCGGAGATCTCAAAGGTGCAGATGCAGATCTCATTATAGCAAAAGCGATCTTGCGCTTTAAATTGACAATAACGTCGTTATATCGTAACAGATATTATGTCGTTATATAATGACTTAAATGATTACTTTAGTAAGCTGATTAATAGTGAAAGCTCGAATATATCTAAGATAAAAAATTGGAAAGAATATATATTTGATAAAATTAAAAATAAAATGAAAATAACAAACAATTATAAAAGGAAAGATAAAATTAATAAAGATATGTATACAGAACTTACCAAATTAAAGAATAACTATATAATAACAACTATTGATAAAGCTAGTAATAACTTTGTCTTCATATGCAAAAAGCTTTATTATGATATACTAATGAAAGAGATTAATTCTAATGATTTAAATATAAACACAACATATAAATGTAGTGAGTTGAGTTTAGAAACAATTATTACTATACCTATAAATAAGCTTTATTATGATATACTGATGAAATAGGTAAATTACAATGATTGAAATGTAAACGCAGCATATGAGCGTAATGATAAAGATATGCATATATATGTTATAATAACTAAAACACTATTTCGGGATTAAAATTAAAAAGAAAAAAAATATCAAACAATTATGCTTTCGCATAATTGTGATCGATGCTTTCGCATAATTGTGATCGATGCTTTCGCGAACAGCAGCGATATTTTTAGCTGAACGCTTCGGACGATTGTGCTCTGGTGTACTTCTGTCTTGTACCGATCCAGTCGACTCAAATTTTTCGACCAACTACCTTATTCCTGGCTCCGTAGGACGATTATATCGACCAAAAATGTGGACAAGTTTGCAAAATGTTGTTTTTACTGCTCCACCATTTTCGTAGTCGATTTTTATTGTTTATACGGTTCTCAAGCGAAATACAATCCATTTCAGTAAATCGTGAACTTTCTACTTGATAAAAAAAGTTTTTTGAAACAGTGATAGTTGTCAGAACAATACATATTTGAAGAACCCTGTACTAATGAAAGAAGTCAATTATAATGATTTAAATATAAACACAACATGTAAATGTATTGATTTAAATTTAGAAACAATTATTACAAGTCATTGTTCAACATTGAATAAAATTGTATTGGAAAATATTATTTTTCAAATTATCATAAATAATTCATTTTGATCAATTTTTATTCTTTGAAATAAAATTTTCTATTTCTTAATGTTATTTTTTATTCTTCTAAAAGTAAAGAAATAATAGGATCAGATTTAAGTTAATATCTTCCTAAAATAAGGTATAAGTTGTTACCGCCATTAGGACGAAAAATTTGTAATTATAATAAAGAATTGAAATCTATATGTAACGATAATATTAGAAACATCATAGAAACTGAGTGTGATTGCGAAAGTCTTAATTTTGATAAAATAAATGAACATATATGCACTCATAATATAGAATTAATTGAAAACAATGAATTAAGGAAAATGCTATCAAAAAGGTATAAATATAGATTAAATAATAACAATAAAAATAAAATTACAAGTCATTGTTCAATAATGGATAAAAAGGGTATATAAATTAAATCAGATAATAAAACTATACCGAAATTATATACAAAGGAATCCAATACATAAAAATCCAATAAAACCTAGGTTCATATGTAGTGCTCTTAAATGTACATTTAAACCACTTTTAATTTATATGAATAAAATACTTAAAGTAATTAAAGCACACTTCAAAAAATATTGTAGGATAATCGAAATTAATACTGGTATAAAACACTATCTCATTATTAATTCCACAAAAGAATTTTTAGAACACACAAAAACAGAATAAATTTTCAGAATATAAATACGTACGATTTCAGTACGCTTTATACAAATCTAGATTTAGTAGATATTACATATGCATTAGGAAAATTAATTTATCTTATATTCGGAAAAAGATATACATATATATGTTATAATAACTATAACGCCTATCTAACAAAAATTAAACCATCAAGTAAATATAAATATATGGATAAAATTGAATTAATAGAATCCTTAAATATTTTGATAAATCAATATTATTTAAAAGTAGGGACATGTATATTTAGACAAGTAAAAGGTGTTCCAATGGGTGGTAATAGTAGCCCAATTATAGCTGACTTGTTTTTAAGCTTTATAGAATATGAATTTGTTCATAACTGTGTAAAAACTAAATCTAAACAATATAAATATATAAAATATATGTTTCGATACATTGATGATATATGTGTATTTAATTCTAATAATTTTTATTCAATTAGTGAGCACATTTATCCAGAAAGCCTTATTCTTAACAAAACCAATATTAATGATAAAGAAGGTGTATATCTAGATATGACGATTAAATTAACATTAACTAAAACTACTATTAATTTATATCGTAAAGATGACATATTTAAATTTACAAGAAACATTTTTGCATGAGCATTCATGCATACCATATAATATAAAATATAATACATTAAATAATGAAATTTTAAGAATTCCAACAATTTGGAACAATATTAGTTTTCTTCAAAATCATTTAAATAATTCAATAGATGTATATTTTAAACTAGGTTACCATAAAAATACCACCAAACAGAAAATAGTAAAATATATAAATCAACACCATAATATAAAAAATAAAGGTTCTTTATGGTTTCATGCCGCTTTTGACATTTCATGCCGTTTTTGATATTTCATGCCGTTTTTAATATTTCATGCCGTTTTTGAAAAATTATAAAAAGAGAAGAAAAAAATAAAATGTAAATACTATAAAGAAAAACATACAAATTTAAATTAAAAAGTTTATTTAATCATATAAAGAAGACAGCAATATTAAAAAATAATTGAACCTTTTTCTCTTAATGGGATTATTCTTTTTAAACATGAATTAAACCAGGTAACCTTCCAACATCTTTCTATTAGTCCCATATTGTGACTTCAACTTCTTTTAGCGTGAAGTCATAAATTCTCGATGTTCTGGGTATGAACCATTGGATCTTCTGGGTAAACAAAATTATAAGAGTGGTTAACACTTTTATGTTCAAAGTCACCACTATCTCCTAGTCTGGCACACGACCTCCAATTATCACTTATTATTAAAGTCCCGAAGCTATAAAGATTTCTATAATAGGTATTAAAGTCGAAGCACTCCTATTTGGCACCGGAAAAAGAATACATTCTTTTTTTCCTCTTTATATGAGACAAAAATCCATTGAGCATATACATGGTAGCCTACATTATACTTGCGTCTAAAACAAAAACTAGTCTATCTATACCACTTTAGGAGAGCCATTGGAATGGATACCTCCAAGTCTTGTATTAGAATCAAAAAGTGCCTCTTGGCACACGACTTTACACATTAAACATCATTCTGAAACAGCATTTTTATTAAGTTTTATAAAAGAATAAATGGAGTATTGCATACCCCCTTGGCCCACAAACAGAAAAACTGCAAGATATCTTCAAAGGATTTTCTAAAATTCTGTAAAAAAACTCATGCTTCACAGACAATTTTTTTCTATGAGATGAAGTTTTGCATACCCATATATATCCATCTATGGCACCCTTCTTTTGGATTAGAGTCATACCGATCCCACAACTACGCACTCTTGAATTCTTTATCAGCCCCAAAGACACCATATTTTGCAATACTTCCAGTTTAGTACTTCAAATATAGATTTGAACCTTGTATTGTAAAGATCCACCTCTAACATATAATCAGCAGATATTATTGATCCCTCATCCTCTTCAAAATCGATTATTGTTGTTCTTGATATTCTCATCTAAGGGGATGGGGGTATTATAATTTTTCAAAAACGGTATGAAATATCAAAAACGGCATGAAATGTCAAAAACGGCATGAAATCATAAAGAACTAAAATAAATTTAAAATCATAAGCGGAAAATTTTTATGGATGAATAATAAATAATATACTTTGTATTAGAATAAGATACTATATAATTAAATTTAATCAGAGAACATACGTCCTTAGCACGTATTTGGCCCCACTGTTGTGTTGGGTAGAGGAATTATAGGCCGAAACCTGATAGCATAGCAGTTCCTTCTGATGACCTCTAATCCTTATTATGATAGAACGTATGTTATTTATTAGTCTATTCATAAAAATGAATTTTATTTTAAATTTCAATTTTTTATTTTAACTTGATATACTAAATATTTTAACTTGATATACTATAAATAAGATATACTAAATTCAAGGAAATAAATGATTTAAATATCTTAAACAAAAGTTAGCTAAATATCTAATAAAATTTTCCTTTCTTTGATTCAGCTTCAATAATTCTACACCGATATCTATTGAATTAGCTATTGTATATTGGCATAGATCATCTCCACCTTCCACTTTATTTTCGTAGAACGTGTTGATCTCCTATCTAATGCTTCTACTTCATTATTCACAACAATTGTTCTTGATGAGTTTAATATCCAATTTAACCATAACTAAAACCTAGGTACTGTAAAATTTATATCAATTTCCCCAAATTAAAACTATCGTGTACCTTTGACTACAATTACGTATGCTCCGGGTGTACCTTTGTTCTAATTGCTGTTCCTTGTCATATTGACACAATTCACTTAGTTTGAATTTACGATCCTAGCCTTTTTATTCACGCTTATTATCTTTCATAAAGGTTTCTCAGTTGCGTCGGTTCCTAAGGTACAACTTTCTTCGATATATATTGATATCGTTTAATCATTTTACACCAACGGGGATTGGATTTCATTTTCTACTGACGAATTATCTCTTTCGCGCAATTCTAAAGTTTGTAACATCTTATACAGCATTTTGCCTTTTAAATCACATTAAATTAAACATTGTGTAAGCAGACTCCATTAAAAATTATCAAAAGATCAAGAAGAGTCAATTATTTTTTTGTTCTCAAATTTTCAACCACTTCTGCGGTCATCATCTGTTTTCCTGATGATGACCGCAGAAGTGGTTGAAAATTTGAGAACAAAAAAATAATTGACTCTTCTTGATCTTTTGATAATTAAATTAAACGCCACAATAGATCTTCATGGTTCGGCAATGAATGTAAGCTTTCTAAACGCAAACTTAATCACTTATTTCGTGTTTCTTCTAATATATTTAACATCGTTCGTGCTTCAATTCCCAAAATTCACAACATAACTACCTTAGTCTTATACGCCCAGATCACTCACTACTTTGTAAAACGTCCACTTTTCTAGCAAAAAAACTAACAACATTGACCAACTCGAAAACTATCTGAAAATATGAAATTTTGTTCTGGCTTAATCACCATTTAATTGTTCTATTATTAATCCTCATATTTTATCTTCTAATTAGTCTTCCTAATGAACCACTATATTTTTGCATCCACTCAAACACTTTTAATCTCATATACGCAAGCGCCCTCAATTTTATAAGCTCAAGCGTCCTCAATTGCATATTTCAGTCCTAGTTTATTATTAATCATAATCAGAGGAATTTTTGAAGGGTATGATTATTATTACCTAGTAATAATCATAAACTAGATTATTACTAACCATTTTACTTCCTAAACTTTTCAATATGAAAATGATGTTTACTCAACACTTCATTCAACAACAACGATTTTCTTAAATAAAATTAAACGACAGGATAAATATAGGAAAAAAGGAAAAAGACGGTCAACCAATAAGTAACAAGTCGAAGACAATTACGACGGTATTTTCCATAGTAGTCTTCATCAAAGTTACGGCCTCAAATTCAGTGGGATCTGAGCCCTCTAGCCAATCCAACACTCTGCTCTTCGACTGAACCACCCGAGGTCTTTAACCTCCCCCCCCGAAGAGTTCAATCGAGGCGGAATATGTGGGGTAAACGAGAGACGAAGAGCTTGAGAAACCTTAGCCTTTGCTCTGGGGGACGTCCTATAGAAAATAAGACTAATTCCGAGAGAGCCCAAGTGCCCAGAGGCCCAGAGGGTAAAATACTTAGTAAAATACTAAGTATTTTACTCGACTCGTGAAGACAGGGAGTGGTTGATTAGTCAAAATGGAGAAGAGTGCAGAGACTGCTAATCTCTTAAGTTTTTGCTTTGTTGCAGGGGCGCCATGAAAGACAACCACCTGCGATTTCGCAGAGTTTAAAATAAGATTGGACTTTGGTAACTGGTCTTTTAATCTTAAAAGGAATCGGCTGATGTCTGAGACTAAGCTTTGCACCTGCGTCCAGAGAACAGGGCTATGGTATCATCAGCGTATACCACTAGAGGTTGTTCGCGTTTAAATATTTTAAAGAGATTAATGGAAGCAGCAAGATATAATATTAATAAATAAGGGGAACCTTGAGGCACACTCGTAGTAGAGTAGAACTGACGCGCATCAGGGTCGTCTTCATAATAGAATTGCTCAGTGTACACCAGTATCTCCACCCTGTTAACAATTCTCGCAGGCAACCCGAGGGACCTGAGAGAAGAGATAACAAAAGAAATGGAGATGCGATCAAATGCAGCAGAAAAATCAAGGAAAACAGCCACAATTAGGCGATGGATATTCTCCCGACAAAACTGATGCACGTCACCTACCGCTGAATGGACCAAGCGACCTTCGACGAACCCATGGAAACCAGATGGGATCACATTTCGCCTACTTAAATGATCGCGGATTCTACGCGCAAGCGCTTTTTCGTATATTAATACGAAGGGGAGGGAATTTTGAATCGATATGGGCCGCAGGTCTTTAGGACATGATACCGGATTTTTCTTAGGTAGAAATATACGCCTACTGATGTTGATGCCGACCACATCGGATGAGGAGGCTAAAATCATTGCGAAGGCCACTTCTCTTTTTGTTTGCCTGTCAACAGCTAACAGACACAAGAAGAGAGTGGAGCGACGGATTTGGATGTGCCCGGAAGATACCCCCCTGGAGTCGAGAATTTCTGTAACAGATAAGTCTCTACTCCTGAAGCCACCACAAGGCGGGATTGGCTTAGTGATTGATTGGCTCCATAATTGAGGGATTGTGACTCCTCTCAAACTTTATCAAGACTTATTTTACCAATCCAACCCAATGCCCTATCCCTTCAACAGACAAACTTCTCCTTCTTGAATATCTTCCAGAAGGAAGACTGAGCTGGACTAAGGGAAGCAACGCTAGCCCTATCCTTAGTCAGTTAGAACCTATATATAGTGCTCCAATATTATTTCGAGAGAGCTTGTCTGGCAGAAGCAGAGAGATCGGGAAGACGTAGCAAGTATGCCAAGGTCTTGAGTTTTGTCGGAGTGGGACTGAAAATATGACCTTTATAAGTAGTCGAAAGTATTGCAGTAGCTTGCGAAGAGAGTTAGGAATTAAATTCGGTTAAACTCTCATTCCCGATTCGTAGTAAGCGTTGGATAGCTGCCTGAAAGAAAGCCACTCTAATCGGATCAAAGTGGAATCTACTTCGAAGCAGCGTATCCTCTTCTGTCCACTAGTGAATTAGACCATGAGAGGTGGACAGATGTTCTCGTGACTGCTTCGTACAGAAGGGTTTCAATAACCACCTATCATGGAGCAGTAATAAGTCGAGGAGTGAGTTCGTTGAAATGCAATGAAAGGTAGGGGTCGGTGGTTTATGAATAAGATAACCATTCCTGGCTCTGCGAAGTACAGCATTAATCCAGCGACCAGTTCTGTCGTTGAAGTCACCTAGTACCATGTCGTAACCACTGTCCATTATCCTATCTAGGAGGTCACGGTTCTTTTTAATTTGCCCTGGACGAATGTAGACATTGGATAGACTAAGGTATTTACCGTCCTTACCAAGTGAAACTACTAAACAAGACAGGGCTGGACAAGAATAGTTTAATAGGAGGGAAGATCTTAAGGAGCATTTAACTAAGGTCGAGTCCTTGAGAATAAGATGAGTGAGGTGGGGTTATGTACGGAGCATAGTGGGTACAAATGTGCTCAGGGATGAATCGAGTAAAGTCCTGTGTAGACGGATAGACCTCGTCTTCTGAATCTCCTGGGTGGGATTGCCTTATCCCTAGACGGCGCTAGGGGCGGAAGGGTTGCCCCCTCCTCCACCAACGCCGCCTAGAATAGGTACTTGCACACTGGCGATATCTTCATTTTCAATGATTGAGGCGCCTCTTTGCTTTATCAATTTGTCAACTTTTACATGGGAACTGTGCGGGCAGACACCACTCCCTCGTTTCTTGAATGTTGCATCGTCAGTTCCGGCATTGTCGTCTCGGGAATATTTGTAGTTTCAAGTAGGGCGATTACGAGAGTGGACATCATACGTTCCATGACCCAGAATAAATTTTTTGTTTTCATCCGTCAAGTGGATGATGTCTTTGTTAGACATTATGTCAGTAGCGATAACGGAATATGAATCAGTAGAAGATCTTGAATTCTTAAGTGCTTGGCTCGCGAAGGTTCGTTGATAGGCTTTAAAGTGCCTACATCTCCTGGACCAGGCGGGGTAGTACCTATTACAATTCCGGCAGACGAGGGAAGCCTGGCACTTCTCCCCTTTTAGAAGATAATCGAAGGAGTCTGAACCACAGACACCGCAGATTCTAGTTGAAAAACAGGTTGACCCCAGTGCCCCCACTTGTGGCATACGTTACAGTAGGGGTAGGTCAAGTTATCTTGTTCCAGTAAAGTAAATATTAAGTTATACCCAAAAAAGGGGGTTTGAGGCCGATCTCGCGAGAGCTTCTGCGTAGCTAGTTTCAACGGTACAGAACGCTGTCGGCAAAACCTGGCCAGTTTTTGACTGTACTGTACGAACAGAGGATAGCTTATACAGCTATTTTAATGAAATCAGGTCATCCTCCTCTAACTGGGGAGGGAATTTAGAAATTTTGACTGTAGCCAAAATAGGCTTTAGCTGTAGATTACCCAAATGGACAAGATTTTTTACAAACTGTTTTTCATATTCGTGCATTAAATCAGAATTGACAAAGGATATCTTCATACTAGCTTCAAACATGCAAACAGAATTGAAAATAATTATGCTATTATACTTCATTACAAAATCTCTTAGGAAATAATTGAAAAGCTTATGCATTTCCAAAAGCTGGGAAAACGCAATTATTGCCAGATTGTTAAGTTTTGGGATAAGGAGAGTACCCCAGTATCTTTTTGAAAATTAGACAACAAATCACTTACCTTTAGCTTCTTCATACCATCATTAGCAATTTCTATTGTAAAAACTGAATCTTTTGATCCTCCGTCACACACGCTTCATCACAACAATATCCGCTCCAAGTAATGTCATTGAACTCATATTTTTAGTACTGTTTTGCTTCTTAACGACTGCTTTTAATTCGTAAATGACTGGTTCTAAACCAAGTCATTTTTTATATTATTTCATCTATTTTATCGGTTAAAGTCTGCTTTTCGTTCTAAATTTTACCAAACATTACTCTGATCTCCGCCCTACTTTTCCCTAAAATTGACCTAATTTCTCAGTATCTTCGTTTACTCTACCAAAACAAGAACGATCAATCTTTTACGTATATTAAACACTGCAATTCGTATTATTTTCCGTCTTCGTCGTTTTGACCATATCAAAACGTACTTCTTTAAACTTTACTGACTTAATATATCCCAACGTACTAATCACACCAGATAACTGAGTCTAGTATATTGAATTATCTATAAATTAAATAATGATAAATAAAAATAAAATAATTTAATAGTAATAAATAATAAAAAGTTTAACAATTTTATATAAGATTTCATAAACTTATATTTTTTTAACTTATATCAAGTTAAAATTTAAACTTGAAATTTAAAATACAGTATCATTCTGTATAAATTTACAATTTTTATGATGTATCAGAATAAGGATTAAAGGTCATCAAGAGGAACTGCTATGATATCAAGTATCGGTCCCTATTCCTCTACCCAACATAGTAGCGGGGCCAAATACATGCTAATGACGAATTTCCTCTGATGAAATATGATCACCAAGTATCTTATTTTAATGCAAAGTATATTTATTATCCATCCATAAAAATTTACCTCTGATGATTTTAAATTTATTTTTAATATTTTGTTGATTTATATATTTACTATTTAATTTATAATTTTACTCAAATGGTGGAAACGCTCTGAAAGGTGACGAAATGAAATTGTCCTTGAGATAATATCGATGATGCATCTCATTCGATTCAGAATGCTGTCATACCTGTGCCGTCAATACAGGACAAACTGTCTACTCTGCTAATGTTGTCACCGGCTTGTAAACTACCGCCTTCGTCATTTCGGTCTTCCAATAGTCAATACGCAATATAGGAGAGCATGTCCCGTCTGCATCATTATCAATACCAAGCTTTGTCAGATCCTCACTGCCAAGTCAACTGTCCGAATGAAAGCGATCAGATTATCAAGCGTCGAAATTTCCTAGTGAATTTGGAAAATAAACTGGAATCGACTTGTAGATCTTTTGTGCACAATTCAGGAACTAATCACGGAGTTGGTTAGCATTGACCATGATTGTTGATTCGAAATCGACTGATGATAATGATTGCAGCGATTTGCTCAGCAACAAATACATTCTGATAAATGTAGCAGTCACTCGATCGTAAGCATATATTAAATATATTGTAATGATAAACCAAATAAGGCTTTATTCAACAATCTAGAATATAGTTATACAATATGATTACATGTTAGATTATCACAGTCTTCCCCGATTATATAATCGTCTAGGTACTTCGGAGTTCTTCTATCCCTAGGACTACGCCGTAATTCTTGAAGTCTATTATGTTCGACTTGTTGATTCTCTTCACTCCGATAGTTACCGATTCCAACTTGTGTAATATTATCAGCTCCATTCAATGATTGTCGTGATACGATTGTCGAGTCGGTTTTTGAATGCATGCCGTCTCCTTCTGATGTCCGATCAATCAGTAGCATATCGTTATCTATGTTAGAATTTGTAATAGGGTACCTGGTCAGTCTTCTTACGGACACATTCATCTCTTTCCCGCAAGGTTTCTGAATAGTAGCGTAGTTACCATTTGATTGTAAGATTTCAGCCTGCGAAAACAACGGATTTGATTTAGACATTGGATTCTGATTTAAAAGCACGTTTTCACCTGTTCCCAACCATCTCGGAACGATACATTTGTTACAAGAATTCCTTGGGAAAGAAAATAGTCGTTGATGTGGAGTCTCCCCTATCGCGGTACACAGTAAGCTGCGCAAAGATGACAAAACCAATGGCAGAACAAATTCCCATTCCGCCAGTGTTTTCCTGTGAGTTTTGAGGGCGAGTTGGGTTGTCTTCCAGATTATTCCAACGAATCGTTCGGCCTGTCCGTTACCACGTGGGTTGTAGCACGAACTGCGGGTGCAGCTAATACCGCGAGAATTTAGATACGTTCGGAATTCGTTGGATTGAAAACATGTTGCTTGGTCACTGTGAACGTTGGCTGGGTAACCAAAAACACTGAAGATTTGATTCAGGCAATTGATGACTGATATAGAAGATGTATCCTTACACGGTATGGCGAACGGAAAGCGAGAATATTCGTCAACGACACAAAGGAGATATTTGTTTTCTGTAGTTGATGTCAATGGGCCTTTAAAGTCAATGCTTAGCCGTTCAAATGGATGCGTAGCCTTGATGACATGTGCTGTTTCTGGTCTAGCGTATCGAGGCTTCAATTCGGCGCAAATTTGACACGAAGAGACAACGTCCGCAACGTCACTTTTGTCAAAAGGTAACTCATGCGAACGAACGTAGTGAAGTAATCGACTGACACCCGGATGACACAATGAATTATGCAAGATCTTAAGATCATTAACTGTTTTGCAAGACGAACATGTTATCCTAGACATTGCGTCAGCAGCTTTATTTGATTGTCCGGGCCGGTATTCAATGCCAAAATTGTAAGGTGCAAGTTCAATTCTCCATCGAGCGATTTTGTCACTTTTTATGCGATTCGACAGTTTTTGATCAAACATAAATGACACTGACCTCTGATCGGTTTTGACAATGAAATAGCGTCCTAGCAGGAAATGCTTCCAATATTTAAGAGCTTCCACAATCGCGTAAGCCTCCTTTTCCACACTCGACTGTCGCAACGCTGTTTTAGGCAAGGATCGTGAATAGAAGGCGACGGGGCAGTTGTTTTGACTGAGCACCGCGCCGATAGATGAATATGAGGCGTCAGTTTCAACAGTCAAGGAAAGATCCGGATTGTAAGCACATAAAAATGAATTCGAGATTTCCGACTTTATTTCTTCTATCTGTCGGATGACAGCACGATCGAGGGGAAAATCTTTCGATTCTACCAGTGGGCGTATCTTTGCCGAGAAAGAAGGGATCCACCTCGAATAGTAAGCGAGCATACCGAGGAGTCTCTGTAGTGAAGTGTGATTTTCCGGAATCGGGTAAGTAAGAAATGGCTTAATTCTTTCAGTGTCAGGTTTGATGCAACCATGTCGAATATGGTAGCCCAAAAAATTGAGTTGTGTCTTGCCCAAACGCGACTTTTCCGGAGAGAATTTGATGTTGAGCTGATTAGCGATGGTCGTTAGACGATCTAGTCTTTTGTCGTGTTCATCAGTGCTATTTCCACACACGATGATGTCATCTAAGTAAGCAAATACTCCTTCAAGTTGATAGTGTTCGATGAGGTTATTCATGATTCGTTGGAAAGCAGAAACAGCATTTGTAAGCCCAAAAGGAATTCGCTGGAATTCGTACAAACGTCCTGATGCTTCGAAAGCCGTGTATTTTTTATCTTCCTCCAGCAATGGAATCTGATAGTAAGCACTGGAAAGATCGAGCGTCGAAAACACGGAATGTGTTGCAATCTTCGAAATGAGGTCATCGATATTAGGAAGAGGGTAGGCATCCAAAGATGTGAATCGGTTAATAGTTTGCGAGTAGTCGACAACCATTCTCTGTCTACCATTCCTATTTGTAACAACAAGAACCTGTGAGCGCCAAGGCGATCTGCTTTCTCGAATAATGCCGGATTTGAGTAAGTTAGCTACTTGGCTTCGAATAAACTCGGCGTTTGATAGTGTCTGTCTTCTTGATTTCGTGGCAACTGGAATGAGATGTTTCGGCAAATTCGGAAAAAGTGTTAATGGCTGGATTTTTATGGCAGATGCTGGAGATATGTTAGCGAGAGTTAGTCCAGGCAAATTTCCACCGAATGGGAACGTTATGAATTCATGTTCCTTCATGAATTCTCTGCCTAATATGGCATCAGCGCATAATGACGACAACAATGAAAAGCGGCAGCGTGGATAAGTATTTTTATTCAACTCAATGTTTGTTGTGCACTGTTTTGTAATTGTGGCCCAAGAGGAGGAGGACGCCATATAAACTGTTTTACAGCAAGATGTGGTTGTCAGTTGTAATTTATGTGCGATATTCGTGTCAATGAAATTTTCTGAACTGCCCGTATCTAGAAGACATTCGATTTGTTGACCATTGATTGTAATGGAAGTCAATGAACTTGGATCCTCTAAGTTGGACATGGAACATAACGCCGATGAAGTCGAGGTGGAAAATTTTAATTTTGATTGACAGACTTTGGCAAAATGACCATGTTTAGAACAAATGTTGCAAGTAACGTCTCTTGCAGGACACTTACTGCGGGGGTGATAATGATTACCGCAAAAGTAACAGCGTTTGGTAATTTTGTTTCGCAAGGCTGCGTTAATCGATTTGTCATCATCGAATTCGGAATGGGAGGGTTCGTTATTGTTGTCCGCTGAAACCGATGCTAGCATTGATCTTGTCTCGTCATTTGAAGTAAAAACGGCTGCTTGTTGTTGTGCGGCCTCTAGAGATGATGCCATTAAAACAATTTCATCGAAGTCAGTTTTATTCGATTCGAGTATCCTCTCACGTATATAAGAATTTAGTAGACCATGGACGAGGGCGTCAATGATATGGCTTCGACGGTTAGTTGCGGCATCGACATCTTCAAAATTACACTTTGTTGCCAACTCTTCAAGTTTTCTCACATATTGCTGGATATTCATCGTTTTATCTTGACGACAAGTATGCAGTTGAAATCTATTAAAAACCGCGTTAACTGGCTTCTGAAATTGCTTATCGAGTATATTTAAGGCTGAGTCGAATGTTCTAGAATCTTTGATCAGTAAGTAAAGTCTTGATGACAGTAAGTTAATGAGTACAAATCGTTTCTGGTCATCTGTTACTGTGACTTGCAACGAGAAAAAATTTTGTAGCTTTTGGCGCCAGTGAATCCATTCGTCTTGACAATCTGATGTGTCTGGATCCAGATTGAAAGGTTGAGGTATAAGAAGTTTATCCATGGAAACGTTGGACGTCAATTGTTGAAAATCCGAGTTCATTGATCTAACATAATATACACAATTGTCGAATAAATTGTAATGATAAACCAAATAAGGCTTTATTCAACAATCTAGAATATAGTTATACAATATGATTACATGTTAGATTATCACAATGCTGTAACCTGCTTACGGGGACTAGAAGAGTCATCAGCCTCTTATGCGCAAGAACGGCTGGCCGATGATATTGATGATAGACGTGTGTTCTATTTTAGTTTGTTCGAAAAAGGCGAGAAGGGGGTCGCGTCTTTTATTGGAGTGAAACAACTCTATAGGTTGAGCTAATGTCCCTCAAATTATTTCTTTTTTGTAGAATATTTCAATTTTCCTCAAATTAACTGGGTTAGTAACAGTTGGTATTACTATAATGTCAAAAGCTATGAGCTTACTTTTTTCATATTGGCGAAAATTTTCCTGATCTAGCATATTAGTCAACTAATATGTATATGATTTCAACCTAAAATAATATTAGATCTTGTGTTTACCAAGCACATTGAAGATGTAATCTGCGTTGATTTTGAGTCTCCATTAGGAACCAGCGATCATTGTGTTTTCATTACAAACTACTCGCACTGTTGTAATATCTAAGTCCCGTGGAGTTGTAAAACGTGATTGGAGTAGAATAAATGTGGAATACCTACAACTATATAGTCATCAACTGAACTTCGGATCTGCTGATCTTCCAATTGGTTATCATTTGCAGTTGTGACCAGCAGCATCATCTCTATCTCAGATTAACTACTCGCACTGTTGTAATATCTAAGTGCCGTAGAGTTGTAAAACGTGATTGGAGTAGAATAAATGTGGAATACCTCCAACTATATAGTCATCAACTGAACTTCGGATCTGCTGATCTTCCAATTGGTTATCATTTGCAGGTTGTGACCAGCAGCATCATCTCTATCTCAGATTAATTTGATTTATAAAAAGTAGAGCTTATCGACGACAACGCCATTGTGGTTCGAAAATGAGTTTAAGATCACGATCAAGGATAAAAATCGATTGTGGTGTGTACCCCATCGCAACACTGCCGCTCATCACGAGTTTAAAATTCTTAGCAATCTATGCAACCAACTAAAGCACTCAAAAAGAAGATCATTTAAAGAAGAAATTGCTTCTGAAATTATTATGTCACCTAAACGTTTTTTGGGCATAAGTAAGGAATTGTCTTTACTTATCTTCAACGATTAATTGTTCTTTTGGAATTTTGTTATGAAGTTGACAAGGGATATTGTCGAAGCTCTTGATAACAGTTTTGTAGTACATTCATCCTTGTAACCAAATTTTGACCAGATACAATATCCATCCAGCTTTTCAATATAACCTGTCAATATTTCCCATCAATATCTTTGAAGTTATTTCTGAACTACATAAGTTAAATATTTATGGCTCTACAGGATCAGATAGTATATCTTATTTCCTTTTGCTGCTCTGTCGCAAATTATTGTACAAAGCCTTATGCCCATATTTAACAGTATAGTTTACAGTATTCGTATATTCCTGATGATTAAAAAATAACAATTGTTGTGCCTATTCCAAAAAAGCAGTTGGCACTAACCTGTTCAGAGTTTATACTCATTAGGCTTACCAGCTTTATCGAATTTTTGATGATTCTAAACACGGCTTCCGATTTAGTCGCTCGTGCCTAACTAATCTGTTGAAGGCTCGCGAACAATGGGTATCTGCTCTTAGTTCGGGTTTTACAGATGATATAATATTTCTTGATTTATCTAAGACCATTGACAGAGTTCCACACATTCATGTAGATTCACTATTACATCATTACGGTGTTCCTGATGCAATTTGCAACTGGATTAAGATTTTCTTAGAAGAGTGATCTTTCATTGTGCGTTAGATAAAGTTTCGTCAAATGCTCGATGTGTTCATTCGGGTGTACATCAAGGTGCAGTGTTAAGAACACTTCTCTTCATCATATTTTTTAAATAACTTACCCCTAAGGTTAAAGTGTACTCGCCTGGCATTTGCTGATAATTAAATCAGCTAACTGAGTCTACGTATTGTTATATAATTATAAAATAAACAAAACATAATAATGCTAAATCAAAATTTAATAATTAAATAATAAAATTAATAATTGTTTTTAGATTTTCTATAATTTAAATCAAGTTAAAAAAATAAAAAATAAAAAATAAAATTTAAAATAAACGTCAATTTTATGAATTGACTAATAAATAAAAAATAAAAAATTTAAAGCAAAATTATAATTAAAATATTGGCTTCAACCAGCTGGATTGCGAATTTTTACAACATGACCTTAACTATATCGATACTTGGTTTAGTAACACTGAAGTGATACTTAACGCGACAAAGTGTGCTTGGATGAGATTGTATAGAGATAAAACTCATTTTTACTACAAAATAAATGGACACTCAGTTCGGGGTGTTTCAAAACATCCCGATCTGAGAGTGATAATTCATGAATCTGTAAATACAAAAGCAAATAGCGATTATGCATGGTTTGTCAAAATTTTCCTTCTTTCAAGAACAGAATTCGACGTTGGATATATGACCATATTGACTTTTCATCAATTTTAGCTCACCCATTTGATTGATTTATTTTTTCTTCCTTGTGTAATCGAATTGAAGCCTTATGGCTAAGTATGTACATCTTTCCTCACCACCTTGTTTAACTCGTCCATTATCACCTCATTTCACTCCTCCCTACTCTTTCTAAGCTCTTAGAACGCCTTATTTTAATAGATCAACGTTTATCTTTCTTCATCCAATATGTACCCTCCTTTCCAATCCGCGTTCCGCTCTAATCATTCAACAGAAATCGCCTGCATGAAAGTTTACAACGATATACTCATTTCTCGTGACAAGGATCTATGTACTGTTCTCATCTCCATATACTACACCGAATTTTTCTTGTGTGATCGGCTTGAAGCCTTAGGGCTAAGTCTGGACATGATAATAATAAAAGTCAACTTGGATTGTTTCAGATTAATTTTTAAATATTAAATCTTTTTAAAAGTTAAGAAATTTATATATTTTTCTTATATTAGTATTTTATTGGAACATCACCTTTGACTAACCCTATCGACATCATGCTATTTAATCACTTTAGTGCAGTGTTGAATAAAATATCAACACGTTAGATGTGCATTTAAATTTTTAAAAATTATTGACTTTTGCCTAAATTGATTTGTAAATCAATTTAGGCAATTTTTTTTCATTTGTATATGATAGACTTTAATTGAGGAAATATATGCAGTTAATCTAAAGGATTAAAGTAGTTGCTCTTATTACTACTTAATTACACACGTCATTCGCTCTTATTCTTAGCATGTATCATTTTATACAGATCAGCGGTCTCTTCGGTTTGAAGTTCTTTGACTTTTAAATATAATTTGTACCTCGTCGAAATTTAACTCGATGTTGAAAATCCAAATAGCGCAACCACTACAGGATTAGCAACTTCGATGTCTCCAAATCTAATAAAAGAGGTAAGAACTATCGCTAACTTGCCGTCTATGAACCCTCCTAAAATAGCTGAAAACATAATTGTTAGAATGTATTTCAATATTTTAATAATGGATTAATGGTTTGTAATGATAACTATCGCAGGACGAATAATTAAATGAGCTACTTGACTAGTTGTGACAAATAAAATTACTTATAAGAGACCTATCGGACAAAAGTATAATTAAATAAACTATATTTAACGAATAATTAAATGAGCTACTTAATAATAATACAAATTTATTTAACGTGGCAAATGCGTACAAGCTGCACGCTTACATCAGTCTTACATGTATAGTTTGCAAACTCTTGGAGTGCATAGTGCTTGCTGAATTGGGGGCATTCATCAGTATGAAGGTAATTATTACTAATTAACAACATGGTTTCCGTAAACTAAGATCCGCTACGACAAACTTAGTCACCGCGATACACAGCTGGGCCTTATCGATCGATGATGGAAATGACGTAGACATTGTTTTTTATTTAACACGAGCGTTGATCGAGTAGACCGATCAATTCTTATCAGTAAATTATATGACATTGAAGTGGACACTTGCATCCTCCATTGGATCTCTGACTTCCTATACAATCGCTCATTTATTGTTAAAATAGGAGACCCGCTTTCGTCAAGCATTCAGTTACAATTTGGCGTTCGACAAGATTCAGTCCTTAACCAAACGCTCTTTAATATATCCATCCATAGCGTAATACACCTTATAGCTTCTGATTGCATTATATATGCATAAGATATTAAAATTTAGCGTAATACCAATAACGACAACGACGTGCACATCCCACAATTAGACATATTGAATCTGTATCATTGGGCATAAGCAATGAATCCGATTAATAATAATACAAATTTATTTATCGTAGCAAATGCGTACAAGCTGCACGCTTACAATTTTCACAAACAAGAATGAAAAAGTCAAGCAGATAAATTGTTTAAATGGGATCGGATTTGGCGTTTGAAGCACGGCAGGGAAGTTGATTGGCGTATATGAATGGGCAGATGATTCCACGATAGAGGAGCAGCCACCAGGAAAGAGCGGAGTCCAAAGGAGGTAGAGTAGTTTGACACATGTAAAAGAAGAGAATTACATGAACGCAAGGAACAGTAAACAGGACGAGAATTATCAAGAAAAGGAATGTTGAGAAATGAAGGGGTATGAAACGTTGCAAGGCGGAAAGCAATGACAAGAATACGAATTTGAACACGACAATAAATTGTAGGCAAATCGAGAGAAGCAAGATGGTAGGATGTATGATCAAAACGACGAAGACGGAGGAGAATTCGGACGGATGCGTTGACGATGCGTTGTAGGGTAAGAAGAGTGGATTTAGGTGAGGTGGAAAATAGACTAAGACAATAATCGAGTCTAGAAAAAAGGAGAGAAGATATGAGAGTCATACAAGAAGGGAAATCGATCAATCTACGAACTTGACGGAGGTTGCGGAGTATCAAGGTAGATGAGCGTACTTTATCCGTAACGAAAGGTTTAAGTGAAAGTCGGTTGTCGAAATGGAAGCCTAGGAAAACGAGATTATCAATGATAGGATGAATTGTAGAATTTAATGATACGGAGGGAGGTTCGAAGTCAAGGCGTCGAGGTAGGATCCACATAATTTTGGATTTATCAGTATTCAGAGAAAGGCGAAGGGAAGAACGATGATTGGAAATTGCGACAAGAGTCGGAAGCAGAAACACTAAGATCGTGAATACGATAAACAGGTACATGAGCATAGATAAGAATGTCATCAGCATAATGCATAACATGAAATTTAAATTTATGAGAAATCGAACACAAATCACCGAGAAGAGGAGAGAAAAGCATATGGCCTAATGCGGAGCCTTGTGGAACACCGGACGGGATGAACGAAGGATGGGAGAGAGAAGAGTTAGAATAGACGCGAAATGCACGGTTTGATAGATATGAAGAAAACTATGATACAGTGGGTAAAGAGAAGACATAATCATGACGAAAGCTATGGAGAACAATCGAGTGATCGACGATGCCAAAAGCAGACGATATATCAAGAGAAACTATGACGAAAAGAGAAACAGGAGCGGGGTGTTAAATCGGTTGATCATAGATGTGACTGGAGATGATTTTAAATGAAGGATGTCAATTATTTGGAAGTGTTACGTGGGAGGTAGAGTAAGGAGAATTAAGATAGGTTGGGGCATGAGTGACAGGAATGGAGTGTTGAATCAGTTGATCGGAAATGTTACTGGAAATGATTTTGATGAAAGGATGTAAATTATTAAGAAGTTATAAGGGTGAGGTCGAGTAAGAAGTACGTGAAGAGAATAAAGAAGTTTGAAATTTATTTAGATTGGGGGAGGAATACGAAAGAGGAGATACGAGATGAAAAGCTTTACCGTTAGCATTGTTAGAATGAGAAAGATTAATGGAAGTTTTGTACGTAGTTGAACGAGGAGTGTGTGAGAGAGTAGGTTCAATAATGGGATTATAAGATGCGAAGTCAGGTGTTGATGTGAGGGAAACATCTAAAACATCATTGGTCTGTGTGGTCGTGTGTGATACAGGAGTAGAGGAGCAGGATAACTGTAGTAGTCGTACTGATGTACAAAAACCGCATGTGAACTGTTTACGTTTATACATCGAGTGGTCGGATATTTTAACACGAACAAGTGTCCATACATCACAATCTTTGGAATTGCATCCAACTTCAAAGCTGGTATAATCATCATTGCATTTCGATGTGGAAGATTCTTGATCAGGAACAGGGATCTGAGATCGCGCTTTTTTACGCATGACCTTTTATCGATAGATTGAGCTCAATCCGCGAGCGTAGCGAGCGGAACTGACAGGAATAATCTGGAACTGACAGGAATAATCTGGAACTGACAGGAATAATCTGGAACTGACAGGAATAATCTGGAACTGACAGGAATAATCTGGAACTGACAGGAATAATCTGGAACTGACAGGAATAATCTGGAACTGACAGGAATAATCTGGAACTGACAGGAATAATCTGGAACTGACAGGAATAATCTGGAACTGACAGGAATAATCTGGAACTGGCAGGAATAATTTGGAACCGACAGGGATAATCTGGAACTGACAGGAATAATCTGGAACTGACAGGAATAATTTGGAACTGATAGGAATAACCTGGAACTGATAGGAATAATCTGGAACTGACAGGAATAATCTGGAACTGACAGGAATAATCTGGAACTGACAGAATAATCTGGAACTGACAGGAATAATCTGGAACTGACAGGAATAATCTGGAACTGACAGGAATAATGTGGAACTGACAAAAATAATCTGGAATTGACAGGAATAATCTGGAACTGACAGGAATAATCTGGAACTGATAGGAATAATCTGGAACTGACAGGAATAATCTGGAACTGGCAGGAATAATCTGGAACTGATAGGAATAATCTGGAACTGACAGGAATAATCTGGATCTGACAGGAATAATCTGCAACTGATATGAATAATCCGGAAATGACAGGAATAATCCGGAAATGACAGGAATAATCTGGAACTGACAGGAATAATCTGGAACTGACAGGAATAATCTGGAACTGACAGGAATAATCTGGAACTGACAGGAATAATCTGGAACTGACAGGAATAATTTTGAACTGACAGGAATAATCTGGGACTGACATGAATAATCTGGGACTGACAGGAATAATCTGGAACTGATAGGAATAATCTGGAATTGACAGGAATAATCTGAAACTGACAGGAATAATCTGGAACTGACAGGAATAATCTGGAACTGACAGGAATAATCTGGAACTGACAGGAATAATCTGGAACTGGCAGGAATAATCTGGAACTGACAGGAATAATTTGGAACTGACAGGAATAATCTGGAACTGACAGGAATAATCTGGAACTGATAGGAATAATCTGGAACTGACAGGAATAATCTGGAACTGACAGGAATAATCTGGAACTGACAGGAATAATCTGGAACTGACAGGAATAATCTGGAACTGACAGGAATAATCTGGAACTGACAGGAATAATCTGGAACTGATTGGAAACACGCAGGGAGGTTGATTGGCGTTTATGAATGGGCAGATGGTTTTACGATAGAGGAGCGGACACCAGGAAGGAGCGGAGTCCAAAGGAGGTAGAGTAGTTTGACACATGTAAAAGAAGAGAATTATAAGAACGCAAGGAACAGTAAACAGGACGAGAATTATCAAGAAAAGGAAGGTTGAGAAATGAAGGGGTATGAAAAGTTACAAGGCGGAAAGCAATGACAAGAATACGAATTTGAACACGACAATAAATTGTAGGCAAATCGAGAGAAGCAAGATGTTAGGGTGTATGATCAAAACGACGAAGACGAAGAATTCGGACGGATGCGTTGACGATGCGTTGTAGGGGAAGAAGAGTGGAGTTAGGTGAGTTGGAAAATAGACTAAGAAATAATCGAGGCTAGAAAAAGAAAGGTTTAAGTGAAAGTCAGTTGTCGAAATGGAAACCTAGGGAAACGAGATTATCAACGATATGATGAATTGTAGAATTTAATAATACGAAGGGAGGTTCGAAGCCGAGGCGTCGAGGTAGGATCCACATAATTTTGGATTTATCAGTATTCAGAGAAAGGCGAAGGGAAGAACGATGATTGGAAATTGCGACAAGACAGTCGGAAGCAGAAACACTAAGATCGTGAATACGATTAACAAGTGCATGAGCATAGATGAGAATGTCATCAGCATATTGCATAACATGAAAGTTAAATTTATGAGAAATCGAACACAAATCACCGAGAAGAGAGAAAAGCATATGGCCTAATATGGAGCCTTGTGGAACACCGGACGGGATGAACCAAGGATGGGAGAGAGAAGAGTTAGAATAGACGCGAAATGCACGGTTTGATAGATATAAAGAAAACTATGATACAGTGGGTAAACAGAAGACATAATCATGACGAAGGCGATGGAGAAGAATCGAGTGATCGACGATGTCAAAAGCAGACGATAGATCAAGAGAAACTATGACACTACATAATTTATGATCGCGTAATATGAGTAAGTCGTTATAAACTTTAAGCGTTGTAGTGTACAGTGCTGCATCTAGGATTAAAGAATTCACACGAGGATAATTGATGAAGCCGACCAAATGATGATACTCGCTCGTGTATCCAATTGTTCATTTGTTCATTTATCCAATTGTTCATTTGTATCCAATTGTTCATCATTCACCAAATGATGAATTATTAAATATCTAATAAATTTTTACATGAAGTGCATTAAATATTGGCAAATTATTTTCGTAATTAGAAAATGACCAATTGAATGTAAATTTGGTTTGCAATCCGCTTTTAAATATTTTATGTATTTGTCTCGATATTTAGTTCTCCGAACGCTAAAATTATCAGCGTTCGGAGAAATTTTTTAAACTTTTTAAATTATTTAAAATTTACACAAAAATTTTAAATTTAAATGCTTTTTATTGAATGGTAAATTATAAAAGTAAGAAACTCCTGTGCTAAAAATTACTAAAAGAATTATTAGTGGTATTATCTGCAATCGGATTATTTTCATTTGATCATTATTAAAGGCTGTTTCTAGATTGTAAAAATTTTAACCCCTCTAGTTTTGTATGCTTTCATAATAGTAATTGTTTGTGTTTGATAACTTTATTAAACTTTTTTAAATAGTTGGTACTAATCTATTATCGATAAATAATTATTGGAGCTGGATCAAAGGAAGGACCAAATTATTTTTGATATTTCGCAAATTTTGTTAGCATCTTCAGAAAATTACATGATTTCAAATTGAAAATTATATTATAACATATATATATAATATATGGCTACCAATAGAAGGCGGAGAACTATATACTATATAGTTCCCAATAGAAGGTGGAGTTGTATGCAGATGTGGATGGTTGGCCAGGAGCGTTGGGCAAGATTGTGGATGTGTGGTCAAACTCGAATGGCGGAGTTGATGATGCGTTGTAGGAGTATGATGATGGATTTTGAAGAATTGGCGAAAAGGCTTAGGCAGTAATCGATTTCAGGAAAAAGAAGCGATGAAAGAAGAGTCACAGGAACGGAAGTCGATAAGGGGGCGGATATGGCGGATGTTACGAAGAATTAAGTTAGACGAGCGGACCTTGCCACGCACGAATAATTTAAGGGAAAGGTGGTCATCAAAATAGAATCCTAAGAAAGTAAGATTGTGGACTATGAGGATGATTGATGAAGCAAAATATACAGGGGGTAGAGATATGTTAGGTTGTCGGGGGAGGATCTTTAGAAGAAAGACAGTTGGAGGCAGAAATTGCGATATCATGTGTACGATGGGCGGGTGCATGATCATATTTGAGGATGTCATCGGCGTATAGCATGACATTAAAGGAGTAATGTTTAATAAACGGAGAGAGATCGCCAAGTAAAGAGAGAAAAGCAGGGGACTTAGACTGAACCTTGTGGGACTCCGCAGAAAATATGGATGGAAGGAGAGGATGATGAATTTGAACAGACGCGAAAAGAACGGTTGGATAGATATGAGGTAACCCATGCTACAAAGGAGGAAGAAAAGCGGTAATAATAACGAAGGTGATAAAGTAGGATGGAGTGGTCGACGATGTCGAAGGCGGTGGAGAAGTCGAGGGAGATGATAACACTATATAGAGCCTTGTCACGAGAAATGAGTAGGTCGTTGTAAATTTTCATGCAGGCGATTTCTGTGGAGTGATTAGAGCAGAAAGCGGATTGGAAAGGAGGGTACAGATTGTATGAAGAGAGATAAACGCCGATCTTTATTAATATAAGGCACTCTAAAAGCTTGGAAAGAGTAGGAATGAGTGAAATCGGGCGATAGCAACACGGAAGTGAGGGTCAAGCGACTTTTTCTTATGGATGGGACGAACGATGGCGAATTTCCAGTGTGAAGTAAAGATACAACTGTGGATGGACGAGTTAAACAAGGTGGTGAGGAAAGGGGATACCTATGAGCATATGAATTTAAGTATGGGGTAGGCAGGGAATCGGCAGGTGGGGTTTTCTTTGGCAAGGACATGAGGACAAATGATGCTATGGCAGGTGAGACTGGGAGAATATTAAAGAGTTCTGGGAGGATGATGCGAGGCGAGTCAGTAAGATAGAATAGAGACGGGGTTGTGATAGAGCAACGTGGATACATTGGTCTGAAGAAATGACGAATTATCATGGGGATTGATGTTGCAAGACGAAGAGGAGCGAGAAAGGATTGAGTTAAAAGAATGTCATAGTGACTTTGAGTTTAATGAAGTGTTGATTTTATGCTTCCAGAAGGAGTGGCATTTGGTACGTAATGGGTTTAGATGAGATCGGCGAAGAGCAAGATAGGAATCACGGAGAGACGGAGTGAACGATCGGATATCACGTCTGAAAGAGAGCGTTGATATACTCGAAAAGCATGACGGAGTCGACGCTTTGAGAGTAGGGATTGCATGTCAAACCATAAGACACGGTGCAAGCGACGGTGAGGGTGAAGCTTGAAAGGCAAGAGAAGATCGAGAGTGGATGTGAGTTCAGAGTCGAAAAGAAAGGCAAGATCGTGAGGAGAGGATGATGTTATTGTGGGAGAAGGTAGAGACGATTTGAGTTGGGCAGAGCGAAGAAGGGGGATGTCAAGATTTCTCCAAGAGCCACGTAGGATGGTAGGTGTTTGAGGCGGGGAGTGGTTAAAGTTAAATCAAGGGTGATAAGAAAGTGATTGAATAGACCAGAATTGGAGATGCGCAGTGAGGTTTAGGCAGCAAAACGATCGGGGACATCTATGATGTCGAAAAGAGCAATGACTAAAAGGGAAAATGATTTTGCGAAGAGACGCGGGGTTATGGGCGAATGCGACAATGCCGCCATGATTAGAGAATTTAGAATTGGATGAGCTGAGGGGGCGTGCTGATTCGACCAGTAAGCAACCTGTCAGAGAGCAAACGGCGAATTGAGATGTCGTCGGAATAGGAGTGTCAGGATTCGGTGAGGCAGAAGATCTCGATGGATTGCTTAGTGAATAGGTTGAGGATAAGATCGAATTTATAGAGAATATATCTAGTGTTGAGGAGTGCAGAAGCGGACACCCTGATGGTGGTGAAAGGGGCTAGCGGAGAAGACATAGATGGGAGATAGAGCGCCATCGAATTTTATGCGGGTGTGGACAACTTGAAAAATTTGTCGATGTTTCGGATTGAGAGAGATGTTTAGGCGTTTTTCCTGGGACGGCATTTTTTGATACGGACAGAAAAGACTTGAGCGATTTCGGAATGGGTTCGTTCGGGAAAATGCGAGTGTTTGAAGGGGACATGAGTCTTAATCGTTGAGAGAGGACAGAGGACGCGTGAGAGCGATGCTTGAAAACAATTTTCATGAGAGGGACTGATAAGGATTAGATTGTAAAGATTTGTTTAGCCGGATGAATGCGACAGGATAGATGTCGTTGAAAAACGACGGTTTATCCGCGGGAACAAGAGACGAGAGGATGGATCTGAAGGCCGAAACATCGTGGTCGAAACGTGCTTGTGGGATAAGGAGTTGGAAGGAGTTAAATTAGTGACGATGACACAACGATCGCGAGAAGGAAAGCGTTTCCGTAAAGGAGGAGGAGGAGTGACGGGAGTGGTGAGATCACGATAGGAGAGCTGGCAGTTGAGGATTTGGAGGGAATAGGTTTGACGGCGGGATACATAGATGATAAAGACAATATAGATGGTGGCAAGCGATGTGCGGCAAATTATGTGTGGGAAAATCGTGCTGTTGGGGGAGGCTATTTTGATTAATGGATGTAGATTATTGAGAAATGAAACAGGAGGGACGGGACGAGGGTGTCGGGGAGGGAAGATGAAATGGGATGGGAAGTGTAAATGTTGACATTATCAATGGGTGGAGAAGGAACATTGGAAACGACGGGGGTAGTGTGATTGGACGCATTGGATGTTGATATGTGCTTATGTGAGAGGTTGCAGATTAATTCGTTTGCACAAAATCCACATAGGAAGTCTTCTTTAGACTTACTGTTGTCGCAGGCGATTGTTGTCCAGACGCTGCAGTCGTGTGTCGAGCACTGTACTTGCAGTTGTACATAGTTGGTGTCGGTCGTAGCTGTCTTTTTACGTCCTCCCATTCACGTCCTTGTGTGCTTAAGCTGTTAAGATGCAACTGATTGAATTGATTGTATGTTATTTATCTTGTGTGCTTAATCTGTTAATTTTTTTTGTTCTTTATTATTTGGAATGAACAGATAAAAATTTGTACTTCGAACCACAAAAATTGGGATTTTAATTGTATATTATTTGGATACAAACCATATTTTTTGAGTAAAATTGTCTTTTATTCGATTAAATTCTGGAAACGAGGTTGTAATTGTATGTATAGTCATATTCGTTATATGCCAACATTCCACTTTATCCACATAAGGTGCCAAAATTAACATAAAAAATTATAAAAAATACGTTTAAGACAAAAACAGCTACCTGTCATGTTCTGGCGATGTGAATAGTAATCAACGAACATACATAATCAATTCAATTTGGATAATTCTTTGAAAATCCGTTTGTCAAAAAAGATATTTTTCATTCCATTAAACCTATAAAAAATTTAATTACATGATCACGGTGGATCTTGTAATATCTGCTTAACAGTGATGTCATACCGACAAATATGAGAATAAAAGAGATGGCAGCAGCTCCGAGAATCAGTGACTTCTCGTTTTTGTACTCACAATAGTTTATAATGCTAGTATTCTTGGTATGAAATGTAAAAATCGGGTTAATTTTTACTTCGATGATTCGTATACTTTACAACTGCAGAAAATGACGAGTTAAGAGTTTTTAAGAGCAAATGTGGTGATATACATTTGAAGAGAATATTTTGATACTTATGATTTAAAGAAGCCTTGCTAACAGACTTACAGTGGTGATTTGAAATAAGTCGTGAAATGTCAATTCGTGACAATAAATTAGAAATTATTGTCATACGGTGAGATCAGAAGTTATTACTGGAAAAATTAAAGTCTAAACATACCAAGCATGCGATAATTTGTGAATATCTAAACTTTTGCTTCTGTAATGGTTGTCTACTCATCATGGAAATACTCGAGCCGAAGCTAATTGTTATTTTGCTTTAAACTTATCGATGCATTCCGATTCTGATTCCAAAGAAAAAGATTTATTATACGTTGAGCTTAAATTACTTTTTCTTATTCTCGTATATGTGCACTTCGTTGTATTCACTGGTATTAAGCCCTGGTTTTGGACCATTCAAAAATATTATCTAGATCACGCCATAAAGATGGACAGCTATTGATATATCGTACAACTGTCTATACTATCAAGTCTTCTGTAAGCGAAAGATGAGTATTCTCCAAACGACGAAACGAATCGTTCCAATAGATTAGAAATAGTAAAGGTCTTTAAACAGATCAGTGTGAAAACCGAGCTATGTTGCTAAACGAAGAGAACGAGTTATTTGAATGAAGCTGAAATGTACAATTATTAGAAATGCATGTATCCAACGACATTAGATCACATCAAACCTACACGAAAAGGCGGCAGTCTAAGATTCCCGAGCAGTCAGAAGGTTTGACAATCAGGAATAAACATTTGTAAAGGTATGATGGAAAGAGTGTAATGTACAATCTTAAGCAGAAATTGGTAATTATAATTGCCATAAATCTCTATAAGTTAAACTCTTTTACATTTAGGGTTACACTCTAAAGTTTCCGTAGGATTTGTATACTTTAGCATTTGAATGACAAATGCATGTTTCCACGTAGTTGAAACAGTAAATGAAAAAATATTATTTATTTTAATATTTGTTATTTTTTGGGAACATATATTTTCCATATATTTTTATCATGACTAATTATAAAGGTGTTTATCGATACACAAAATATAGCCTATTAAAATATAGTAAATAATTAGTAAATTAATTTGTATGTTACTCGGGAAAAATTAAGAATTAAAATTTGTTTTATTTTGCTGAAACTTTAACTGTACCCCCTGAGATAGGCAACTGTTCATTCAAGAGTAGGCCATGTTGGGATACCCTGCTTTAAAGGGTACACTCCTCAAGCTTATAGTACGATAATCGCAAGTATGATGATCAACTTGTTATTGGACGACAATAACATGATTTTGCAGTTGAACAGTAAATGAAAATAAGCTATTCTTGTGTGAGGACGTGATAGACTCACTTAGCGATGAGGATATAAAGCATATAATGAAAGGAGTGTCATAACCTATCGAGAAAACCAATTTAATGATATTAATTCTTGATTTACATATACTTAACTGAAAGGAATCAAATAAGTTACAGTCTTAATACATGAAGAGGGTACCTTCTTATTTATGGAAGAGAATATCTATGATAGGAATCTTCATAGTGTGAGCTTGTTTGTATTCTGACAGGAACGTAATATCACTTCTACTTGCACGAAACAACTCAGTCGACTCTCCAATTGAGTTAAAATTCTTTTTAATATTTTAATATGTATAATTGAATATCAAATACAGCTTAAAATTAACTTAATAGCGAGTAATAGTAATATATCTAGTAGATTAAAGTATAATTTTGTTCATTACTAAATATATTCATATATACATATATAAAAGTACAATTCAGTATTCATTTCCAATTACTTTCCGATGTGTTACCTAATTACTTTGGAATAGGCTATTTCACAAATACATATTAGCACATTCATATTATTAAAATTAAGTTCACAATTTTCCGTTTGCTTTCTTCGATTAACATTAAACCTGCAGAATTCTGATACATTGACTGCTACTTCTAGATTATCATATATGGGAGGATCTATTAGCGCTCCTGGCTTAGCTCCAGAATGGGGCACTGAGGGATTTCACGTTTTACAAGTATGTATATTTCTAAATATTTTACGTTTATTTTTTTATTTTAGACTCAACAGCATTCACCTGCTTATTACGCTGGTATCCAGTCTTACTTTGATTTTATTGTGGCGATAAATGGTCACCGATTGGTAAGAAACTTGCTATTGTGGATAAGGAACCTAAAATTGGGATTATGATACATAATATTATTTTTGTCTTCGTGCAAACAGAAGTTTTGAAAGTCTTTAAGTTTTTAAACGTCCTATAAAAAGAATTTTATCATTTTAGTAAAGTTATATTTTTTAATTTGTTTCATTTAGCATCCACTAAAACAATTTTAGTGGATGCTAAATGAATCTATTTTAATGCTATTTTTTATTTGAGAATAAATTTTAATTTTTGAATTTATAATTTTTTATAATAACTATTGATAAATTCGTTCATTTAACTAACTTCATTTAGTGCCAACTTCATTCGTTCACTAACTTCATTTAGTGCCAACTGTTTAATGCATTTTATACATACAGATATTTATATAGTATATATAAATATATAAATAAATAAATAAATATATATATAGTTAAATGTGCGTAATTATTAACTGAGCGCTTACTTGGAATGATGATAATAAGTGTTTAAATTACTTAATGTGAAAAACTATTGATTTTTTATTTGAAATAATTTCTTAATTAATATTTTATTAAATTATTAAATTTAATAGTTTAAAATCAAATTCCTATAATCAATTATTTATTCAAATTACTTACTTCATTTCTTTAATTTCAAAAGTTTGTATAAAATATACAATACAACGAGTAGAGCCAAAATAATTTTAAAGAATCGTTCTATAACTTATTAGAAACTTATTTAATCTAAAGCTGTTTGTAAAGTATATAGCATGAAATCTAAAACCGACCTTGTTAATGAAATTATCATGGACTAAATACGTTTTGTGTTTTCACGCTAATCGTTCGAAATTGGGAGAATTTTTTTTAATTGTTATTTATTTATTTTTATTGTATTTTTTAAGCAATTTTTTATTTGTTGAAAAATAGATATATACGTAAAGCAGCTACCTGACAGTGTGTCCAAAAAATGGTACTCGAAGACGAAATCATTTACACGTCTTTGGGAATTAAACTGTGTGTTGCGAACCCACATAGTAGATATAGTTTTCATCAATGTCATAGTATTCTAATGTTCTCGCTATACGAAATATTTTTACCTAAAGTTGATTTAGTAGCGATACACTGCAACAGGTTCAGATTTAGATCTCCAATTGTTCAGATCCAATTGTTCCTTACATTGATAATATAATCGGATGAAACGTCCCTCGTTCTTCTTTCAATATTCTTTCACCATATTTAGCGTACTTACGGCGTTGATGATACTTGCTACAATCTTTAGGTTTCTTGTTAATGCAAGACGGTGCAAAATGAATGTTTACACAAATATCTAAAAACGATCGCACCATGCTTTCACCAAACAATCTCTCGCATTAAACACAGAACGAAATTGATCATCTCACAAGTCGTCACTGTTTTAAACTTAATGCTTTTGGGTATTTATTGTAATTAAAGTTTAATTGATACGTCGTAACGACGTATTAACTGAAACCTTAATGAATTAGATTAAACATGAATTTGATTTGATTCAATGTATAGCAATTAGATTCGTAATTATG
Source organism: Pomphorhynchus laevis (assembly GCA_012934845.2). Lineage (NCBI taxonomy): Eukaryota > Metazoa > Acanthocephala > Palaeacanthocephala > Echinorhynchida > Pomphorhynchidae > Pomphorhynchus > Pomphorhynchus laevis. Next base: position 117,733 of record WNNJ02003008.1, read on the forward strand.
TAAACAAATTAGTTTTCGAAATTAGTTAACTAAAATTGCTATAAAATCAACCTAAAAAGACAAAATTCACATTATTTTACTCTCCAAATTCGAAACGCAAAGTTTTGTGGTTTGATTGATAATTGAACCGCAAAGTTTAGTGTTTAATTCTTTTGCAATTAAATCGCGTATAATGATGTGCCTTATGTTTGTCGCATCACCTATTCTACAAGACAAAGCATGAGTGATCGTCGCTCGTTTTTTCACACATTTGCATGCAAGTCAAATTTCCCCAATTTCTAATGATCACATACGTACTGAATATTCGTATTCCCTCTCTGCAAATTCTTCTGGGTATGATGTGCCTAAGTCACCATGTTTGTTGGCTATGTGCAAATTTTCATGAATTCTTTATTTATGACGTTCTGTCCGTCTTAAGTTTGGGATATTAAATATTCCTAATTGATTCAGCAAGATGTTCAGAGAGTTTAGGATCATTCGGGCATGTGTGTATTAAATAAGTTCTTGTTTTGCAATTAGTATTGTTCAGATAGATGATTTAATATTTTAATCCTGTTGTTTACTTTTTTTGTTACAATTTTTTAACAAATGATGGTGTTACGCATGGTGAGCCGAGTAAAGTAATTATGTCACCAGCTATTTTTATACCGGATCCATCGAATACTTGATTTCCTTTTATAAGTATTTGAGAATGAACTAGCAAAATACATTTTTATATTGTGAATATATTGCATACACGAGCCGCTTTTCTTAACTGGTCGGTTTGATATTATCCTCGTGTGGTTGTTTGATTCCTATCAGCATCACTGTACACTACAATCAGCGTGGGTGGACCTCATCAGCAGTGAGCCCACGCCTACATTTCGTGTTTCGGTCCTTTTACTGCTTTTGCTGATTCCTTGTCGCCGAAATGCTGGTTTATATTTGGCTTATATACCAAATTACACAATTAATGTGTTCTATATTTGGTGTGGGCGGTAACTAATATTCGCAATTCGAATCCACCACCCACCGATTTTTTATTCCGTTTTTATACGAAATGTTCACTGGACAGTAAACCGTAAGCTGTCTTTTTACTATTGTGAATATATTGCATACACGAGCCGCTTTTCTTAACTGGTCGGTTTGATATTATCCTCGTGTGGTTGTTTGATTCCTATCAGCATCACTGTACACTACAATCAGCGTGGGCGGACCTCATCAGCAGTGAGCCCACGCCTACATTTCGTGTTTCGGTCCTTTTACTGCTTCTGCTGATTCTTTGTCGCCATTCCTTGTCGATTCATTGTAGTGTACAGTGATGTTGATAGGAATCAAACAACCACACGAGGATAATATCAAACCGACCAGTTAAGAAAAGCGGCTCGTGTATGCAATATATTCACAATAGTAAAAAGACAGCTTACGGTTTACTGTAATACGTATATAAGTTCTGTTATAGGTCCAACAGCTCAGGCGTTATCTGCATCCCATCTATAAAAAACTCGATTCGAGCATGTCTGTAATTCTTTAAGGAGCGGAATAGAGGGTTCAGCGAATGATGCCACCACCACTGGATTGTGTAAATCTTCGTGTGACAAGATAATTTTTTATTTAACACAAAGTTTAGGAGACTTAAAATAACCAACTGTCTGTTTGTCAAGTCAAATGCATTACATGCATCGATCTGTAGAATTCCACAGTTTGAATTTTTATCAAACCGTTCTTTAATTGAATGTATCGATGCTTCGGATTCACAGTGTTGTCCTGCAAAAGAACGGTAGTCAACATTTTTCTCTAGGATCCTTCTACTTACTTCATATATTCCTATTGGGCGTATTCCTGTCTGTTTGTCCAATGGAATCAGTATGCTAACCATCAATATTATTTTTGCTTAGTTTGTCGGTTGAAACTCTAATTGTCAATTCGGGCATGACATCTGATAACCATAATTCATTGTAAATCATATCAATCATTTGCATTTAGACCAGAGGGTTCGCAACTGCCATTCGACGTATGGATGCCATTCTAATTGTGCCATGGTCAATTGATAAAAAGATGCTAGGATGATGCGTTCGACAATTTAAGATGTCGGATTTTAGCAGTCGTTCAAAAGTTAAAAGTTAAAGTTTTAGGATGCAGCTGCCTTAATTTCTGCAGTACATTGATATCACCGATTTGGGTAGAACAATCATGACACTACAAGTTTTTTATATGTGCCACTCTTGACTTGAATGTGATATGACCAATTAAATTTTCTAACATTCAATGTCCACCCATTTCTTATCTGTTTCATTACCTTTCCTTTTCCAAATTGTCACTAAAGCAAATCGACGATCAACTGACCTTACCAGCACCCTTGACCAAAACCACCTAATCACAATGTAATTGTTAAGCCAGGCAACGGGATAAGTGACTGGAATTTTAAATCATAGCAAATAATTTTTGATTTCATGAATGATTTCATGTTTTTATTTTATTATTTGTTTGTATGTACATTTACACCCATGCCGAAAGCATCCAGTGACAAAATAAATTGACATAATAATCTCAGATTATTATATTTATTGCTCATTTTAGTTTTATTATTTCTTATCTTCAAACTTATTAGATTTGATTTTATTAAAACTAAAATATAATAAAATATGACGAAATGCAATGTAGAGGTTAGATGGATATATAATCGAAACGCGTTTGCTAATAAAACACTTGGCTTAAATCTTCAAATATTTTTTTGCAATTTTGTACTTGTTACAATCTCAATACAAATTATATATGGAATCTTAAAATGATCCCAGACTGCGATTTCAATCCTACAACAGATATACACATAATCTATTAAATATTAATATATTTATAAATTATAAAATATTTTTAGGATAAAGATGACAACACACTGCGAGCGGTTTTAAAAGAACAGGTTAACAATCCTATTCAGTTATGCATATACAGCACAAAACATAAGAAACTTCGCAATGTTGAAGTAACGCCGAAAGACGACTGGGGTGGGCCTGGCTATCTTGGAATTAGTATCCGATTTTGCTCTTTCGCACAAGCAAATGAAACAGTCTGGCATGTTACGGTTTGTATTTTCATTTAATCTTTAATAGTGATAAAAATCTTATATCTTATTGTGACCGTAAATTTATAAATTCAACAAATTTATAAATTCGACTTTTTGTTGACGCTTTGCCAAAAATTATCACGAACAATCCAAACCAATAGTTCAAGCTTAACTAGATTATAAATTTAAACGTCAGCTCAAATATTGAACATTTTAACAACATAATTTTTGTTTAATTTTTGCAAATTTATCAATGAACTAGTTTTGTATTTATAAAACGGTCAGCTCAACAACATAATTTTTGTTTAATTTTTGCAAATTTATCAATGAACATAACTAGTTTTGGATTTATAACAAGATTTCTTATGTTAGTATTATTTTAATTTCTTTACGCAAAATATACTTTGAAAATCCTCAAGATTTTTTCACGACATTAAATTGAACTTAAGTGACGACTTAGTTTTGATACGATATAGAAATACTATAAAATTATAATTAACGTATTAATTATTAAGATATTATATGAATAAAATTATATTTTTTGCTTATATAATTAATATATTAACATATTTTATGTTTATAACATATATTTTATGTTAATTATTCATATTTCATATTTTATATTTTATACTTATCAAGTATATCATTGATTTCCAATGAATTACTAAGATAATAAATATTTTTATATTCAATATCTAAATATGATCAAGTATTTTATTTTGTATTTCGATTTTTTTAACTTTTGTATTATTAATTATTATTAATAATAATATATATATTATTAATTTTTTATTTTTATCTTATTTTAAATGACCACATCATTTAATTTACATTCATCATTTCTTTTACAAATAGTTGTATATTAAAATATATATTATAATATATATGGTATATATATTGATATCAAACAATTCGACCAACAAAACCAAATAAAGTTATTTAAAATTTTCGATTTTCAATATGCCATCTGCCTTATTGTTGGGTTTTTGATTAGTTGTATGAGTTTGTTAAATATATTCAATCTATTTAGGAAGTACTACCAGGATCGCCAGCTCAAGCAGCTGGCTTGATATCAAATTATGACTATATCATTGGAAGTGATGTCGTCCTATCGAGTGTAAGTTAAATTGTCTTTCTAATAAAGATAATTTCACAAACATTTACCAATAAAACGTTATCGCGGGCATATTATTCACCATATACACTATCTTTACTAATGATAATAAAGTTAATGTGATATTTCGATATCCGCCTTTTTTACTTAAAAAATAAAATATAGAAATCACAATATTTTCACATCTGAGATATCAGAGGTAATAAAAATATCGATTTTTTAAATTAGTATGCTCTTCCTTATTAGTTTCGATCGCTAAGTAGTTGCAAGATTGATTAATAATTAATAATTTATGAAGTCGCAAGATTTATTGACATCACATGAGTTTTGAATATCCCTTATTTGCTGCTATTTGGATATTATCTCATTTGCTGCTGTTTGTTATAATCATCATTATCCACATATGTAAAATATTTAATACTTTATCTTGTAAATGTCGAGTTAAAATCATTTTCAAAGAGACTATTTTGCTTATCTTTGATTTTAATGATTAAATCTAAAAATACAAAACGATTTATGCTCAAATTTGTTTAATGGTTTAATTTGTACTTTGTGATTTTAGAATCACTATATACAAACTCATAATGGTTTAAAATTAAAGTTGCTGCTTATTTCTTGCATACAGATAATTCGAATATTTGCTTATACTGCAAATATACTTTTATACTTTTATACTGCAAATGGTAGTTACTGATAAACTTCATCTTTCTGGCTTGAAATGTTATAAAACTTGCTTTAGGTAATTTTGCAATGTCATTTGTGAACAGTGCTCTATGACTGAAAATGACTTTTTTCACAATCAAGATTCCCATAATTGTGTTTTTTTATTTTACGATCTATTCTTAATGTAAACTGCTTCAAATTTTTTCCATTAAATTTCTTATAGGTTATAAGAAATTAAAAGGAATTAATTAAAGGAATTAATTAAAAGGAATTTTAAGTTCTTATAGGAACTTAAAAAGTTCCTGTAAGTTTCTGTAAGGATGTTATACTGCTCTCTGCTTTAATCCTAAATATGTGTCTGCAAACTAGTGTATGAATAACTCCACGAACCAGTTGCCACACAATCGAAAAATTATATTAGCAATATATTAGTTAGCAGTGTGTAAGCAGATTCCATTATTTTTAAAAATTGAACAAATCGGGTGAAGTCAACGTAAAATGTATTGTAAAAAATTTTTGATCATCATCAGGACCATAACAATGCACACATTACGACGTTCGCTAATTATATTAATTAGCGAACATTATATAGATATAGCAGCCTCAAACAACGCAATGTCGATATTGCAGATATTGCAATGTCGATATGCCAACCTCAAACAACGCAATGTCGATATTGCAGTTGTTCAGAAAACTAAATGGAAAGGTTACAAAGCGAAAGAGATCGGCGATGGGTATAAGCTTTATTACCACGGCACTATCAAAGGACGAAATGGAGTCGGGATCATATTATCTGAGCACTTGCAACAATCTATTACAGCGATACAACGAATCTCAGACCGCATTATGTTAGCCGCGTTAGATATCAAAACACGCAGAGTAGTAATAATCTCAGCATATGCTCCTCAACAAGGTTGCTCCGACGAAGAAAAGGACGATTTTTGGCAAAGACTCAGTGACGCGACCCAATCTGTCAAGGAAGATGAAATTGTCTTCGTAGGCGGAGACCTAAACGGTTATATCGGCTCCGAACATCCTTCGTTCCAACGAAACCACGGTGGCCTGGGTATCGGAACTTTAAATGAAGATGGAGCAAGGATCCTTGACTGGGCGCAAGCACAAGACCTTGCACTGTGCAATACTTTCTTCGCCAAACAAAACTCTCACCTAGTTACGTACTCCAGTGGAAACCACAAGACGCAGATCGATTTTTGGGCATGCCGCCGAACCGATCTTAAACTAGTCAAGAACACCAAAGTGATTCCCTTCGAACCAGTTGCTAGTCAACACCTCCCACTGGTAATGGATACCCTAATACCAACGCCAATTAACATACTCCCAACGACTAAACATGCGCATATTAAGTGGTGGAAACATCGAGAATGCGGAGATAAACTAACCCCTGCTCTCCATTTGGCTATCCAGACCACATCATTAACAGAGGATGTAAACGAGTGTTGGGAATCTGCCGTCCGAAATATATCCAATGCAGCGCAACCAATCCTCGGTGTCACCAAGCCAGGTCGAAAGTTTATTGACAAACAAACGTGGTTCTGGAATGAAGAGGTCCAACAAGCTGTACGAGATAAAAAGGACGCATATAAAAAGTAGAAACAGTCTCAGCTCTCAGACGATAAAGAACGTTACCGTATACAAAATAGGATTGCCAAAACGAAAGTGGCAGAGAGCAAAAATAATTACATCGCAGACCTGTACAGTAATCTAGAGTTCCCCGAAGGTGAATGTGATATATACCGCCTTGCAAGGTCTCGATCAAATGCCGTCAAAGACATCATTCACTTTGCCCAAATCAAGAGTAAAGATGGAACTATACTGCGAGATGATAGAGAAATTCAGGACAGATGGCGCGAACATTACAACGAAATATGTAATATAGAATCCCCCTATCCTGGTCTACCTATGGGTATATGCACCTCTGGACCAGTCCCGGAGATCACAACCGCAGAAGTAGCTGAGTCAGTAAGAAAGATGAAAAACGGAAAAGCTACTGGACCAGATGGAATTCCTGGCGAGGTTTGGAAACTCACCGGACTTGCGGGCATAGCTTTTCTCACGCATCTTTTCAACAAAATAGTTCTACAGCACGAAGTACCTAAAGCATGGAAAAGCTCGTTTACAATCCCCATCTGGAAACAGAAGGGTGACATTGCTAGCTGTAGCTATTATCGCCCTATTCGGTTATTATCCCACACAATGAAAATCTTTGAGCATGTCCTGGACAAAAGACTAAGGGTTCTGACTAATATCGCCGTTAACCAGTGTGGCTTTGTCAAAAATATATCAACCACAGATGCCATACAAGCAGCAAGGATATTGATGGAAAATCACCGAGAAAAGCAGCAGAGTTTACATATGGCCTTCCTTGATTTGGAGAATGCTTTTGATCGGGTGCCACATTCTCTTATCTGGTACTCCATGCGACAACACAGTGTCCAAGAGGAGTACGTTGACTGGATTAAACTGATGTACTCGGACACAACCAGCATAGTACGCTGCGCTAGCGGCGATTCTCAACCATATCCGATCACGGTTGGCGTACATCTGGGCAGTAGCCTGTCACCCCTACTAGTCATCTTATGTATGGATACGATTACTTATAAACTGTACAACGATGTCCCGTGGACCCTCTTATATGCAGACGATGTTATGCTTGCTACCCAAACACGCGAAAACCTGAAACAGCAAGTCCAAACTGTTCTGATCGCCTATCACAATACGGGCTGCGGCTGAACATTGGTAAAACTGCGTATCTTGAGTTGGGATATCAAGCACCTGGCTCCATCGAGATCAACGGGCAGCTACTCGAAAAGTATACTACCTTCAAATACCTGGGGTCCTACCTCTCATCGGATGGTACTATAAATAAAGATGTAAAGGGGCGCCTTAACGCAGCTTGGCTAAAATGGCGAAGCCTTTCAGGAATATTATGTGACCGACGAATGCCACTAAAGCTTAAAGCCAAAATCTACAAAACAGTTGTGAGACCGGTTGCATTGTACGCCACAGAATGCTGGCCATCAAATTCAGACGCCAAAAGAAAATTGCACACCATGGAGATGAATATGCTGCGCTGATCCTATGGAGTAACACGCCTAGATAGGATTCCGAATACCAACATCCGCCATTTTTTCGGTGTAACACAAATAAACCTCAAGGCGAGGGAACATCGACTACGATGGTTCGGACACATTCACAGGGCTGACAAAACAGCAGTATGCCGAGCCGAGCCAATCGTTCAAGGCGTACGATCTCGTGGCCGCCCTAAGAAAAGATGGATGGATACAACCCATGAAGATCTGAATACATGTGACCTAGCGCCAGCTCTAGCACAAAACCGAGAAGTATGGAGAAGACTTATCAAAGCCGCTGACCCTGGCCTGCCAGGAAAAGGCGAAGAATAAGAAGATATAGATATAGCAGATACTAAATTGTAAAATTATCTAAATGAAGCCAACAATTTATTAATTATCACATTATATAGATACAGCGAATAAATTATAAAAGCGTGATAATGAATTAAGATTGTCAACAATTTGTCGATAATACCGAGCATCACAAATTATTAATAATGCGATAAATTATTAAATATATAATAATATTACAAATTATTAATTATATAGATATGATAGCTAATTTATTCGCTTTAATTTACAGATTATCACATTGTGTTAATATTCTATTTAAATTCAGTATGTAATAAGATAATATCTACGCCCTTTTTAGAAGGATGACCTGCTTACGCTAATCGAGGTAAACGATCACCAACCAATTAAACTTTATTGTTATAACTGTAAAACTGATTCTACACGTGAAGTTATATTAACTCCTGATTCTAGTTGGCCAGGAGAAGGAAGGTATTTTTATAAAAAATCAGTTGACAGAGTCTATATATTTTATATAAGCTGATATATTAATATAAGCTGATATATTATATAAGCTGATATACTTATATAAGCTGATACATTATGTAAATGATTATTCTCTTAAAATTGCATTCGTAATCTGTGTTTTATTAATTAAATAATAATAATTAAAAAAATTAATGTTTTATTAATTAATAAAAATTATAGATAATCTGATATCATATATATTTTATTAGATTAAATGAGCCATAATATGTTTTTATCGTTAATAAGTTACCTCGAAAATTTGCATTTTATTAAATCAATGATCTTAAAGCTATATATTTTACCTAATTAAAGGTAATCACTTTATCTAAAAGCTTTATTATTTAAAGACAATTTATTATATTTCACTATTTTCTAAATTGATTAATATACCCTGCGTGTTTATATTTGCTCAGAAACGATTTATAATAGATTTTTTAATAATAATTCTTACAATAAATAATAGAATATAATTTAAAGTGTTTAATTATAGTTTATAATTTATATAAAAAATTGATTCTTTATTTAATTATTATCTGTGCTTGAACGAATAGGTTTTAAAAGTTTTTATAAGTTTTTAATAAATGTTTAATAACCTTATATAATATGTTTGTTCTTTTACCTAATTGTTTAACAATAATTTACTAGTTGTTACAGTGATACTTTAAATAATGCGTCAATTTTTTACTTGAAATAATTGATAATTAAGATTATTGTTATAAGTGCTTGTCTTTATTTTCCATTCGATTATTAAATATTCGATATTTAATTTATAATATTAAAATATTTTAAATTTTAAATAAATTTTTTTAAAATTAGATATGGCCTACCGGAAGACCGTTTAAACATGTCGGTATGATGCGGTTGTAAGCGATTGAACAACATGTATTTAAATAATTTTTTGATTTTATGATGATTAGATTTTTCTAAGCAACAACTCGGTAAGGTTATTAATACTCAAAAATTTTAATTTATTAATTAAAGTGATTCCAATATAATAATTTTTTGATAATTTTTTAAGAATTTGATAATAGCTTTATTAATCATTCGGACCAAAGAAACAAGTTTTGTAAATTTCATGCGTCGTATGTCTGATTTATGAAAGTTAGAATTATATGAAATGTATTTAGCTGCTAAATCGCTCAACTGCGACGAATACGTCGTTTAAATCGAGATAAAAATTATTAATTTTATAAAAGCTTGTTTTATTATTCCACAAGAACACAAGTATTTTCAAACTTTGTAATTTATAACACAATTATTTTGAAACGATCAAATTTTGTAATTTATAGTTTCTACTTTCGCTTTTTTTGTTTCATACGCACAAACAAAAACGTGTTTCCATTTTAGAATGAAGAATTTAAATGCCAATAATTTATAAATATTAAGTTTCTATCATCACACTTCTCTAAATTTCGTATCTTGTGCACTCGTTTTCATACATTTTTTTTAATTTTGACTCAAACAAAAACAGCATGAAATTTATTTTATTTATGAAATTTTAAAATTATTGTAGAACTATTTCATTAATAATTCCTTTTAGCGTTTCCCTAAACAGGTTGTAAATTGTCATTTTTTTGTAAATTAGCATTGGATGCCAAATTTGTTGTGGATATCTACATCAAATCCCAAGTCCATCGAATATCGATTCAGCTCATGTTGTACATGAAAAGGTACGTAATTTCGAATTCTTTAACTCTTTTAAAGAGGATTTTTAGCAACAGCTCAACACATAGCTGTTGAGCTGTTGCTCAACACATAGCTGATATGTGGGATATCTATGTAAATGATTATTCTCTTAAAATTACATTCGTAATCTGTGTTTTATTAATAATGCACACGAGAAAATAAAAATATTTTTTTTGTTAGAGTTAATTGTAGCAACGTTTTGGTCAATCACAGTGACCCATTTCAAGTTAAAAGTTTTCAAAACACAAATCGCCTTATATCCCATAAGTGCGAAAGAAGTAGTCCATAGTATCGATAGGAATTTTTAAATTATAATTTGATTTATTTCCATGCATCCTTTCACCACGGCCATTAATGTGCATAGACTCAAAAATTAACCGTTTATTATAATTTGATTCTTCTGCAAGAATTTTGATATCATCGAATTCAATATTGTGTCATTTCATGAGGGAATAGTTTAAAATGGCAGATGACATGTCCCATTTCCTTAGAACATTACGATGTTCCTTAATTCTAAAGTGTAATGGTCGTTTAGTCTGACCCACGTATGTAGCATCACAATCTTTACATGTTATCTCATATACGAAATCTAACTTTTGCTGAGATAAGGGTCTCCGTTTGAACATGGATGCTAGACACCTGCTAGTGGACAGTAAACTGTAAGACGTGATGATGTCTGTCGTCTAATACCATCTTCAAGTTTGTAACTTGAAGATGGTATTGTAACTTTTAACTTAAAAAGGGTGACTGTGGTTTACCGAAACGTTGCTACAACTAATTCTAACAAAAATGTTTTTCTCGTGTGGATAATTAAGAAATGCCTAAAAACAGAGTAAATGATTATGTTGTAACATTCTTGCAACACTTCTGAATTGTGCTCTTAATCCGAATAATATATAGTGTTTCTACTAATTTCATTTTATTTTATAATAATTGTTTATTCAATGCAGAATTGATAGAAGTCCACTATATTTCAATCGTTTAAACTGCGATTTCAAAGAAAATTTTCTATTGTGAATATTGCTTACACGAGCCGCTATTCGTCATTGGTCGGTTTGATATTATACTCGTGTAGTTGTTTGAATCCTATCAGCATCACTGTACACTACAATCAGCGTGGGTGGACCTCATCAGCAGTGAACCCACGCCTACATTTCGTGTTTCGGTCCTGTTACTGCTTCTGCTGAACTCCTTGTCGCCGAAATGCTGGTTTATATTTGGCTTATATACCAAATTACACAATTTATGTGTTCTATATTTGGTGTGGCCTGTAACTAATATTCGCAATTCGAATCCACCACACACAGATTTTTTTATTCCGTTCTTATACAAAATGTTCACTGGACAGTAAACCGTAAGTTGTCTTTTTTTACTATCGTGAATATTGCTTACACGAGCCGCTATTCATCATTGGTCGGTTTGATATTATACTCGTGTAGTTGTTTGAATCATATCAGCATCACTGTACACTTCAATAAGCGTATGTGGACCTCATCAGCAGTGAGCCCACGCCTACATTTCGTGTTTCGATCCTTTTACTGCTTCTACTGATTCTTTGTCGTCGAAATGCTGATTTATATTTGCCTTATCAAATTACACAATTTATGTGCTCTAAATTTGGTATGGGCGGTAAAAATATATTTTAATTTATTGGAACCAAGGAAAATCAAACACAAAAAATATTATTCAATATTTCAATGGCAACTGTGTTGATCATCAGAACTTTTTCACAGCTTTTTAGAAGGCTGTAAAAATCTTTAAAAAACTGTAACATTTTCTCCTGATAATAGCATTTACCATTGAAATATTGAATAATATATTTCGTGTTTGACTATTTTTGGTTCCTATAAATTAAAATTTGCTAAACTCTACGAAATGGATAAATTAAATGTCTTTGAGAATTAATTAAAATTGCACTGGAAACAGTTTTTTTTGTAGATTATAGACGTTTTGCTTGATTTCTTTTAAATAAATATTGTCCAGTCTGGCCAATATAGATTGATAGAAGTCTACTATATTTCAATCGTACACTAGTTCGCAGACGTGTTTATAATTAAAGTACATAGCTGTATAACATTTTTACAGTTTACATATTAATGACTTGCTCTGGAAATCTATTTCGAAAAGTGTTAGACCGGTAAGGAGTCACAGTAGTTTCGCAAAATTCAAAATTCGCATTCGAATTTTAAATTTAAATTTTGAATAAACATTTCTCTGCACTATAGCATTTTACATATTTGTTTTTATAATTAATATATAATAATTAATAGATAATAAGAAATATTATAATATAATATTATAGTATTATATTATAATATTATAATTAATATAATTATTATCTGTTGCCAAATTATAAAAATGGTTGAGGTATATTTTAAAAACTAGCAAATTCCTAAATGGTGCTTGCACATATGACTAAGGATTTTTCCTTAGTTATTATAAAATACGCCTTATTATTTGCTTTGATTAATTTCATACTTTTTTAAATTGTAATTTTATTAAAATATTTATCTGTTGTCTTTTGATTAAGTGCTCACACAGCGAATACAAGGAATCAATTGTCGACAATCAATGCGGTCTCAAATTCGAAGCTGTCTTTGGGACAAGCACAACAAGTAAGATATATTCGTAGTGGTACCTTTTTAATTCTCAATGTTACTAGACGATGTATCATCTAATGAGGATCGTACTAACCAATTTGACGTCGTCGCTGCTGGTAATAATTTTGTAATATGAGTATTCGTAATATTTAAGTTTTTAGCTTATTCATCAAATACAGATTTTGAAAATCAGCAGAAATATCACTCCGATTCGAACGCAGAGCAAATAATGGTTTCAACAAGTAGTGCTGTATTTCCATTTAGCACAGAAGTTTCAAATCCTGGTCAAACTATAGCTGTTTCAGTAAATTCCAATCTAGTCAACTCTTCACAATACGCCTCTAATCAAACAATATCCCCATTTTCATACCTATCAACATTGAATAATCGGGCGACACCGTCACTATCTAATCAAATCACACATTCATTACCATTAGTAGCGAAGAATAACACTGCTCAGATTCCGGATCCCACTCTTACCAGTCCATTGCAACCACCAGTTTATCCTTCACAGTCTGTGTTCTCTAAAATTGATCTGTTACCGTCTCCAATGAAACTTCAGCATCCTACATCTACTACAGATTACACAATTAAAAATAATGACAATTTAATCTCCTCTCCATCACATTTAGCATATGCTACTCAATCCACATATGATGTTGGTCATCATCAGAATATTAGTTCGACGATGCCATCGGTTCTCAATTACTTTATACCTGATTCTAATTCCGCACCGAATAGTGCCACCCAAAATTCAAGTTTTCAATCTATTCAACCACCTCTTCAAACACAACCTTTTGCTAAGCAACAAGCTGCTCAAAGCTTTAATACTGGAGAACAATCGACTGACAATATTTCATTGTCTTTTCCATATCAATCAGACGCAATAGCACAACAGCAGGCACAATCTTTTCCAATGAATCAAATTCCTTGCTCAAACACGTATCAATCAGTTGACCATGGTTTGGTTTCATCACCTCTCCAATCATTGCAGGGTCAGCAACAACAGCAGTTTTCTCAACAGTCGTTTCCTAACTCGAACGATTTATCATGGATGTCAGCCAGCTATCCCTATTCTTCACCACAAATGCATCATCCTCCGTCATAATGTGCGTTTACCAGAAGTATAAACATTAAAACGGATTTTCTATTTTATACTTTGTCGTTAGCTAATTGTTCGAAAACTATAAACCACTTTTGTTTTATATGCACTGGTTTTACCTATATATTTTACTGTTATTGATTTTGAGATGGGAAAGAAGAATCCATTTGAGAATTTAAATCCAGATTTAATCTCAGAAGAACAACTTAGAGGCATATATAGTGTTTCCACAAAACCTTGTAAGCGGGGGAGCTGCAGGTAAATTGCTTCTCGGATTTAATTATAATTCGTTTTTCATTCAAAAGGCGAAATTGTGTGAGCAATTTAAGATGCTTAAATGGCCTTGGAGAAAAATCATATGACATCGATCTAGAACAGAAATGGGAAACTAGACTTACGGAAATCATACGAAAATCTGTGAGTTAGTGATTTTACCATAAATTTCTCATATATGTTATTTATTAAAGAACGAACACGCTGGTTTGAAGAATATTGGTGCGACATGCTATGCAAATTCATATATTCAGGTATAGGCCAGCTTGATGTTTGCTTTTGTTTAGTAAATGATAGTAAATGATATTTTCAAAACATCCGAACATTACTAAAATTCTCGAATATTCTAAATATTGATACATGGAGTACCAATGTTCCTATTTCGCTGCACACTCGTTGGTTTTGCCTTGAAGGATTGTTAATGAATCAATCCTTGTTGAAAATACACTGTAAATACAGTGTATACACATATACACTGTAATACACATTGTTGCAAAATACACTGTACAATGAAAGAGCAAAACTTCCATAAATAGAATTTTTTTATCAAAAGGAACAAATTGCTTTGTGCCTTCGAAAGTTGCCGATAGAAATTTAATTGTTTATTTTTTACAAGTCGCCTAATTGAACATTTACATAGGAATAACGGTGATAATATAAACTTATAAAATATTGAAACGTTTTAATAACAAATTGTGTTTTTCTGATGATGTTGTGCTGTACTTCATTATATTGATTTTTCTGTTCATACATAATCGTTTTATCAAACAGTAATCGCTCGAGTGTATGTAGAGTCGTTTGCAGTAAATTATTTAACTTTAAAATCTCGATTTAGTTAATTGTAATTATATTTTGCTTTTGTTAAGTGTTAATTTTAATTATATACTCAATATAGCATTTTTAGGTTTGGATGCACAATCCAGTATTTCGGAATGTTATAATGTCGCAAGAGATATTCTCAGACGTGGATGTATATACGCCAGAACGTGCGTACACTCTTTTTATTTTATGTATTAGTCGACAATAATTATTAGAGTGTTTTAATTAATCCCACTGAAACGTTTTGGTAAAGCAAAAATGTATAAATCTGTCAATTTTAAAAAATACAAAAATTTAGAAATTCAAGCGATTCGCAAAACCGTATTCGTCGACATTCAGGAAGAACAAGGTTAAAATGACAAATTTTGTGAATGTACCAAGTAATTAGTGATGATGTGATGTGTCTCATCATGTGATGATGCCACCCTATTTAAAATGCCAATGCTGCGATCTCATTCAAAAATGCTGCAGCATTATTGTGTGATAAGGCAATGAGTCAACAATGTTTATTTTCTGGTTAAATAGTAAAGTATGTCTATTAAACGCATATATTCGATAATTTAATTGTACATTAAAAGTGGTTACTCATTAATTAGGAAGGCCAATGTCGTACTCATGCAAACTTTGCACAATACTCAGAAATCGCCTCAGCTATTGGGATTATTACATATAGAGTTGGAACGTTTAATGCACATAACATTTCTCATTGATCAAGTGAACCTTTAGATACCTTTCAAATAAAGTCGTAAGTATGATTAATGTAGCTCGTAAGTTGAATGTTGACGTTTCGGCTTTTTTCGATTGTAATAAGATTAAACAATTATAAATGTTTTCTTGAAAAAAAAGTTCTAATTACTTAATCTGATTACAATATAAAAAGGCTGAACGGTAACATTTTTCTCTGCTTATCAGTAAATCTGAATTACGCTTTATCTATACGCATCTTATGCTACCGTACAGGCGGATCCTGGACAATGGTTTAACTATATGTATTAAATGTATTGAATATGAACTGCCAAAAAGGTTATGACACTTGATTTCAACGTTTCGGCAAAGCCTTCAGAAAAATCTAAAACGATCGTACAGTAAATATGCATTAAGCTAAATAAAATGTAAGAAAATAAAAGACATTAGAATCTTAAAAATTCATGTTATTGATACTAGGTCTCATGTCTAACATTAGCTGTGATATCCAAAAATTTTCTTTCTTTTTCCTATCGTACGTACTATTTATATTTTTTCTAATATGTTGTACGTGACGTACAGTCACTTTGGTGTTTATCTACACATTATTAAACTCCCTTATCTCGTTCAGTACATGAGAACTTACCTTTGCAATTTGCTGTACATCGCACTTTATAATTTATCTTCGTCACGCAACTTGAAAAGAATCCGCTTTTATTAATGATCATACATGTTTTGTATTGTGTTCGATTGCAAGTTGACGTGCGATGTTGTCTTGCTCCATTAAAATTCTTCTTTCATGATGGAGTATTTTATTCCTTGCATTATAAAACACCTGCGTTATTTTTTCGATGATTTATCTTTTATTACACGTGTCTTTAAAAATATTGATGAAGTTATGTTTGTAATAATCCCGGATAGTAAGGTATGATAGTGATCGAACGTTATTCGTTTCCTTTTATGTTATTTGCAGTCGACTGATATTTCGAACTTTAGAAGTTTCTCTATAGATTTTTCGATGTTTATATCCTCAATAATCAGTGCTTTAATTAGATAATTCATGTTTTGTTCTCTCTTTGATGGTGTGTTTCGTTTTCTAGTGGTTGAATGAGCTCTCTTTGCATGCAAGTAACATGAAGGATTTTCTTTCTCGCAATGTATGGTAGTTTGTCGTCGGTGATTGTTATTCATTAATTTTACTTCTAAGAAATTGGATGTTATTGTTTCCTGACATAATTGAAAATTTTAGAAGACCTTTACTTAGTTTAGTAGTTTAAGTAGTAAGCCCGTCATCCGATCCTGTCCAAATCATAAAAATATCATAAATAAAACGCCAGAAGATATGGCGTTTTATTTAATTCGTTTATAACCGTATTTTCAAACTCAGCCATGTATAATATCGCAAAAGATGTTTCCATTTGTATATCCATGACTGTTCCGATTACCTGTTCATATAGTTTGTTGTTAAATTCAAGGATGTTATTTTCTAGTGTGACATCAACTCCTTGAGGTACATTCTCAACTTCATTGATGATACTATTTAGTGCATAGATTCTCATTTATTGTATATGACGATTGAATATCTAGTGTAATGATTTTAGCATGACATGGTATGTCGTGTTTTACTTACTCAAATTTTCGTGAGAAATCGTCTGAACTATTAATATAAGAATTTACTGATGCAGAAATGGTCGCAGATAACCCTTCTTCAGCATCGAGTTCAAAACACCCATTTCAAGACAAAGTGAGTTTGAAAATTGCAGGTACATTGAATCCGGAAAAGTTTCGACCAATTTTCTTTCGTTAGGGTAAATGATATATATGTTCTGTGCTAAGTTGTTTATCTGTCATTAGCTGACCTATCCAAAATAGTTCTTTTCGTTTTCGCTTTTCCGTACCCTCCATATTTTCATCAATAATAGTAGTTTTCATCCGATGTTCTGGATATTCAATGCAGTATATATATGAAATATTATGATTGGTCTCTACTAACAAAAAGACAGATTAATTCTTTAATTAACGTTTCGCCTTGCGGTTTCTTCAAAAATTGTAAGTATCTATAAGAACCAAAACAATTTTTTACCAGTTAAAAATTATTTTGGTTCTTATAAATACAATTTTTAAAGAAGCCGCAAGGCGAAACGTTAATTGAAGACTTAATATCTGTTTTTTGTTAGTAGAGACCCGTAATTATATTGCCTATATATTTTGGTCATAGCGTGATCCAAACCTGAAGTAGCTTATAAATTTACTTTAGATTTTACTTACAATATATATTATAATGTTATATCTAAAAATATATATAGTAAGTATATATAACTTTAAAAAAGGGTTATATATATTACTATAAAAGTTCTCTTAAACTTTAAAAAGTTTGAAAGAAACTTTTAAAAAGTTCTCTCAAACTATTTTTTTAAAAGTTTGAGAGATAATAACATAAAATTTTTGAAGAAACGGCAAGACGAAGCGTTTATTGAAGAATGAATCTTTGTTTTTCTTGCTGGTAGAGACCAACAAAAAGTTTTTTAGTTTAGTACTTTAAGTATAAAGCTCGTCATCTGATCCTGTCCAAATCATAAAAATAAATAATATATATACATATATATCGAGTGAAGTAAATTCTAATATTTCATTAACGAAAAGTGTTAGATACTTCAATTGAATAAATGTCACATTTTCAAAGGAGTCGTAGTGACGTCATTTCGACAGAAACCTTGATAAGTTATGTAGCGCTAAAATAAGCTTTTAACATCTCAAAGCTGCACCTTTCAAGAAGATTATCATAAAAATTTGCTAAATGGTAATTTATTACGATTGCCCGCCTCAATATATCAAAATACTGAAACTAGTTTATCTAGTTTTGATAATTATAATTTTATATCTGATTTTGTAAACGTTTGCTCTTTTTTAAGTTGACGAGGAAACTATTTCGAGCAAAACTTCTACTTTTGATGATTTTCCAAAGGATCTGTATATAAAAGTAGATAATGATCTGCTTCTGGGCTTACAAGCTGTTTTTACTTTACTTCGACATTCAAAGCGAAGGTTTTAATTAAGCATTTAATACAGAAATTGTTTAATTATTATTGTAAAAAGATATGTAAATCCAGATTTTCTTCTGCGATCTCTGCGACTCGACGGAAACAGACATCAGGCAGGTGTTATATAAATTTAATAATTCTTGTTTGATTAGATACCTTTTGATTAGATACCTGATATAATCTGTTGTGTCTTTCTGCTAGACATTCAACTATGGGTTTCAATTATTATTTAAATAAAATTCTTGTTTATCTGAATTAAGTAATGGATAAATTGTACGTTTTAGTAGTGAAGTTGTACGTTTTTAGAATTAATTCTTATATCTCATTAAAATTATTTAATGAACTTTGATATTAATTTAAATGTAAGAAAATGTGCAAGTAAGAAAGTTTTACTTAGTGAAATTGATACATTTTATATTTGATGAATATATTACTTTAGAGTGTGTTGTAACTTTATTTGGACTTATGCATTCTACTTCTTCGTTCTAACAGTTTTTTTTGTGTATACTTTTGTTATATTGTAAAAATATAGCTTGTCAAATTACAATATTATATTTGTTATTTAATATATTTGTTTATCGCTTTATATTTTGATATATCACACAAGTTTTTTGCGAAATAACATTGTGTGATCTTGCAAAATTGCCACAATAAATAAAAGAATCTATTAAAGGATCACTTGCAACTATTCAATGATTTTTTGATTAATTTAAAGAGAATGCATGTTGAAAAATGCGGTTTTTGAAATTTATGACAATGAAGGTTTAATATAGTAAACGATGGTTAGTATATTCGGTAAGGCGTAGACTCACCGATCAAGAACATATGTTCGAATGTGAAAGTGCAAATAGTGTTTAAAAGGAAACTACAGCGGTACACAGCCTTCTGATGAGTCCGGGTGTACATTGCACGGCAATAGCGGCGAAGCAATATCAAAATATCAGGCTAAAATCTTACATTTTGTAAGTTAATGTGCATGGAGTTGTTAGTAATGAAAAATAATAATACCATAGCTAATTTCTGCTGCCAAATCATCTTGTGTGATTTAGCAAATTTACTATATATCGGATTAAAGCGATGTTGATTTTACAATTATAGTGTGTAATTTCATGTTTGTGTCTGATTTAAAAAATAGCGACTTTGTTTTTGTTTTTAGGACGCCCAGGAGTTTTCATCGCTGTTTCTTAATCTTCTTGAAAATGAGTTCTCTTTACAAGGACGTCCAAATTTTGTAAACGATATGTTTCAAAGTCACCTCTTATACTCTATCAAGTACGAGTTTACATCATTTCAATCTACTTCTACGTTAATGCGTATTATATTTTGTCACTTATAAATTATATTGATCTATCAAATGTCGATGATTAAAACATATTTCACAGAAATGCAACTACAGAATAGATGTGAATGTATTAATAAAAATTGTTACTTGCAAAAAATATGAAAATTCAAAGCGAATTTTATTGTAAGTTGTCTTATTTATTGTAAGTTGTCAATTTTATTATAAGTTGTCAATTCAATGTGTTTTACTTATAAGATTAAAATTTCATAATTTTATATTGCAGTTTAAAAGAAAATATCATTTACATTAAGTAAATAAATTAGTTAATCAAATAAATCATTTACATTTACATTTAAAAATGTCCCATCTGTTTAAAATACAATTTTGTAGTTTGACTTTTTCGAAATGAATATATAATAGATAATACTTTGGATGCTTTCGATTTACAATTTAAAGAAATGTTAATGAGGCTCAACATTTTTTAAATAAAAATGTTAATAGATATAAATTGTCAAAACCAAAAATTAAAGTTAATATTGATAATGTCTTTTAAAGCTAAAGGTTTAGCCGTCTTCCTCCTATTTTGGGTAGCGTCGTATTCCTTTGCGGCCCAACTCGTGAAGCTTTACTAAGCGGATCCGTTGCAGTCGTTGTCTATTCTACGCGGGCTATTGTGGTGATCGTTGCGGTGATATGATATATGGAGCTTCCTTGTCCCTTCTTACGATTTGCAGATTCGCTTTAAAAATGTTTTCGCAAGCGCTCTCGTTGTCCAACAAAGAAGAAGCCCGGCTCTCTGTTATGTGAATGGCCTGTAATGGATCTTAGCTGAAATCCCCGCTGATTATGCTGCTGTCAATAACTTATGCATTATTCCTTCCTGGTGAATTATATTGGAAACGCCTTTAAGTCAAGCGAAGGCCATCAGTGCCTCATTTACGATAAACATGCACGTTTTGCGAAGTTGCGCGATCGAGTTGTCAAAATTCTCGTAGAGACGTCCAAACACCGTCTTGTTGGCTTCAAGATAGTCCTAAACATCAGCACGATACTCGGCGTGATTATCAAAATTGCAAGTCATATGATCGGATAGGACGTTATATTGGCAGTTATTATCGCTGGGCACCTCGGGTACCACAATCCCGCTGTCCTTGATATGTATTTAAAAGGCAACAGAAATCCTGTCTGCTGCTGAGTAGCACATCTTCAACGTGTTAGCATTCCCGTGTGAGACGATCAGGGAGTCGTCGGAAAAGTCAACAAATTAGAGTTTCGTGTGCTCGGCTTTTAGAAACTTTCTGTTGGCGGGCATTGATAAATTCTTTCTCGTATAATTAAGCTGTAGGCAGTGTATTCCATATTTTATGCTTATGAACCACAGAGTTTATTGACCAGAGATTATTTTTGGCCATAATCATTTGGATACAAATGTATAAACGTGGAGTCACGAATTTTATAATCAATTGTTGAACCGTGGTTGCTAACTTCACGAAGTTTAGGATGGGAAATGTTCGGGTTTATCTATTTAAAATATGGACGAGTAATATTTTCGACGCTCGATAGGAGGGCTTTCGTATTTCCTCGCATCAACGCAATTAAAATAGGCTAAAACAGACGAGAAAATTGTTTTTGAGACGCTTATCATTGTTTTTTTTTATTATTTAATAATAATTATAAATTAATAATTAATAATAATTAATTAATAATTAATTATTATTTAATAATTTTATTTGTAAATATGATGCTTAAAAAAATATTTAATATATTTTTAGTTAAAATATTTATGTAAGAAATTAAAGATTTCGTTTTCATAATGGAATTTGTATTACGAATTTGTATTACAAGAATATTGTATTTATGTTTTGATTGAAAAGTTTTGGACTAAACAAACTAATTCTAATGTATTTCTTAAAATTTTGATTTATTTTGAATTAGCTCTTTTCGATTTAAATCGTTAGCTTTGCTTACATGTCTAACGAAAATAAATTTTCTTATTAAAAGAAACAAATCTATCTTAAGAAGTTTGCATATGGACATTTTTGTATTTAGATGCTTATCGTGCGGTGCATCCTCATCTAGTAGTACAGAGTTCAAGGAGCTTCAATTGCCCGTTCACGGATATAACAGTCTCATGGAATCACTCGATTCGTTTTTTAAGGTAAATGATTTTCGAATTTGTTTTATGGAAAGTATATTGCAAGTCAAATTATAGCAAAAATAATTTAAATTGATAATTTAAAATGATATAGACCTGCGCTTTGAAAAAATATTGTTTTGAAATAATTTGCTTAACAATCTTGTAAGCAAAGTTGTTTTAGAGTGCAATGTTAATGTGTTACCAATTTAAAATTGAAAATATTTTGGTTATTTATATTGTTTAAGATGCATTATAATTTGATGTAAACCAAAACATTAACTTAATGTCAACGGCACCTTTGTGATTAAATGTTGTAATTTTTGTTGAAAGAGTTTTAATAATTCATTCAACATTTTAAACTTATACTCTTCCATCCAACAAAATTGTATTATTCAACAACCTAAACTTATAAACTAAGTCATTGAACATTAAAAAAATAATCCATATATTTTTAATATTATACGATAATGCAGGAAAGTGAATATTTGTAAAGAGAATAATTATTTATCGCATTCGATATTTACACTTGCCATTTTAAGGATGAGAAGCTCAGTGATGATAACCAATACTACTGTTGCTCTTGTCAACAGAATACTGATGCAGTTAGGTCATCACGTATACTTCGTACATCGGATATATTTAGCGTACAACTGATGCGATTTGTTTTTGATCGACAAACAGGGAAAAAACGAAAAGTTTGCAGTCGAATAAGGTACTGTTACGTTTATTACCATATAACCTTTGGGTGGTTTTTAATGTTCTTTTGTTTTCTTTTATTATTTCTATAAATAGATTATTTTTCTGAATATCCTGATTGAAGGAATCGGCAGGACTCAAACAGCATAAACTAACTCTATAGTTTATAACATAAACTATAGACTATTTTTAATCCCTTTTCACAAGTAGGATTTAAGTCCTACTTGTTAGGTCCTGGTGAGCGAATTATTCGTAATGAATACTCTCATCAGTGTTAATTTCGAGTACATGAATTGTACTAGAAGGACTTCATGAGCTGTCTAGGAGTGCTGCACTTTAATCCAGTTGTGAAGCAGCCTCTTACTGATGAGACTCAAAATTCTCAACAGCATAGATTTAGTTTATGCTATTTGAGTCTTCCCGATTCCGTCAATAAGAATATATTATTGTTTTTATTATATTTTAATCAATACGAAAATTGCGCTGTCGAATAAGTTTTATCGCTTACCAAACTTATAAAATTTCTATTAAGTATTTGTATTAAATAATAGAATATGTAGAGATTTATAACTTTTAATCAATCAAAAGTAGGTCATTTGTATATAATCTTTAATAATTATTTATTATTTATCTTTATTTTTATTTAATATCGTATAAAATACATATACTCAGTTATCTGAACTAATTTCTTAAGTAACAATATTGGAAGAGTTTCTGATTGCAATTTTCGTAGCTGCGCGTGTAAGTTTTATATTTAATTATATCTCTTGCAATTATAGCTTTTTGAATGAAAACAAGAGTTGTCATCAAGAGTATAGCTGAGACTGAATTTAAAGTTTTTTTCAGTCAACAATTACTTTGTTGATTTTAACCAAATATAATTTTAGAGATCAATTTTTCTAAACTCAAAATGAAAAAATTCGACACGCCGTATCGAGAATAATTTTAACATCATTATATGTATATTCGATTTTTATTTTTGAGTTTAATGATTTTATTTTTTCTCTACCAACGCTGATTTAATTTTAAATAAGAAATGATTTTAATTAAATTTGCAAGCGTTTCTGATTGCAAAATAAAATTTATAATAATAGTAATTTTATCATATTTTAATCGATGTGAAACTTGTTCTGTCGAATTAGGTGCCGCTTACCAAACTTATAATATTTCTATTAAGTAATTAAATAATAGAATATGCAGAAATTTATAACTTTTAATCGATCAGAAAAGTTCGAAATATTTTACACTCGTCGAAGCAATAGCAGGAATTAAATCGAAAAACGAGGAATTTAAATTTACGCAAAGAGTTTTCAAATTCATAATTGAGATTGTGTGTTTACGCTGTTTAAATGTCTTAATCAAAACATTTAACAGCTTAAATACACAATCTGACGATGAATGCATTTGCATTTGAAAAATCAAATGCATTCAAATCAAATGCAATTATACACAATTGAACTTATACTTTAGTACTCATTTAAACACCATTGCTATGTTTATGATTAGAATGTTAAAATCTAATGCAAAAATAACATTTAAAATAATTCGTATTAACCTTATGCATTAATGCGAAACAAGTAATAAAGATAGATATTAGACAAGGAGTTCTTAACTATTTAAGTTTGTGCAGTAAAAACTAGTTACCACATCTGCTTTCATTACTCAATTCTATAAACCTTGACTTTCAATATGTCATCTTTTAACCTGGCATATTGGAATATTTCTTCAGCTAGAGTAGTGCAATGGTAGTAAACCTTTGTGTAATTGTACAATTAAATTTCAGTACGATTAATATTTAAATCATAAAAATAAGTAGTAAAATCGTGAATTAAATCGTGAATCGCTAAAATGTGATTCACGATTCAATTAAATTAAATTTTAGATTAATTTAAATGTTTACAAAGCATATCCACGAATAAGATAAATTGTTAATGCTTGAAATTTTCTAAACTATATCATAAGGTTCTATATCACTGCATTCATTGTATTCAATTTGTAAATTAAATTGAATTGAATTAATTTAAATTAAATTGTAACAATTTGTCTATTTCTAGATTTCCAACTGAATTGAATCTAAAGTCATACCTGTTTGATGATAGTAATTCAGATGATTGTTTATACGACCTTACTGCTTTAGTATTACATATCGGCAAGCATACTACCTCAGGTCACTTCATTGTGCAAGTTCGTTATTTTGAACCAGTATCATCTACAACAAATACTTGCCAGATTGGTTCATCTAATTCTATGACTGATGATAACATCACCAGTTCAAAACCCAAATCAGATGACATTCAATGGCTTGAAATCGACGATCACAATGTAAAGCAAATATTTCGATGTAAAAACGTTGGAGACAACGAAATCCTAACAACAAAGGATTACATTGAAACAAGTGTAGATTTCGTTAAAAGTCAATGTAAATTAGATGACGACACCGATATTAGTGAACCTAAACGAAAGCATCGTAAATCTACAAGCGGAGTAGACTTTATAAAAATGTCCAACAAAGATGACTACTTACATCCTTCTACGTCAAACGGCTACATGTTTGTTTATACAAGACGCAGTGCTCTCAGGACAGCTCGATTTACTGAACCAATATTATTTTCAACTCAAATGCAAAACGTTTTGCAACTTGATAATGACCTGGTCGATCAATGGATAAGCAAGCATGAAACGTCGGCTGAAAACGCGCTGTCAGACAAAGTACGTCAAATTATCGACGCATTATTCTCAGATGAGAATGATCAGTTGTATTTTATTGACACTCTTTCACTCAAAGTTTTCTATAATCATCCTGCAAATGAAGATTCAAAGCTAACATGTGAAAGATGCCCCCATGGTGGTGTAGGCCTTCACTCTCTCCAATTTAGAAACCCCAATCGTAATAGGAAACTAATTCCAATTGATGCCATTAAAATCATCGACAATGTTTATCCTTTCAACTTGCAATCGAAACTACCTACTGTCAACGATATTTGCAAACTATGCGTTCAAGAGTATTGCAGATATCTTCAATTAAAAAAGAAATATTTATCTGAGCATAAGGCACTACAACTAAAAATGCGATCTGCCATTGAGATGGAAGAACCAACTTTCTATATTGGCAGAATGTCATTTCGAAACTGGCAAAATCTGAAACTTTCGGAATGTACTCCTAGCTTTTTTCTGAAAGAAAAGTGTGATGAGAGCGCCGATGCTGAAGATAATGATGACTTTCTAAATACTAATGGCATGATATCTTTTAACGAAGATCTTTATTGTCAACACAGAAAGCTTACTCCCTGTCGTTCAAAGAAAATGCTTGTGAGCGGTGATGTTTGGAAATTTTTTCGTTTTATTTTTCCTTTTGCTCCAGAGTGGGCTACAGATACAGAAGTTTGTTTCCTTTGTCAAGTAAGTTAAATTTTAACAAAACATTGCAAAATTCGGGTGTGCCTAAATGTGTTTTGTAAATTACAAAACACTAAAAATTATCAAGATATGTTTTGAATCTCTTGATTTAAAAAAGATAGATTACACGATAATAGTTCCTTTTTTTACCATTACATTAACATTTTTAAACTACATATCAAATTAATTTTGGAAGATATTAAATTTGGAAGATATAAATTTCAAAATACTATGTTTCGTTCACTATCAATTTGTGATACTACGTTCACTATCAATTTGTGACAGAATTTAAATTATTGTTATTTTTACACAAACAACAATATTTTGTTTTGTTCATTTTCCTGTTGATTGCGAACTCATTTACCGAAATATAGCATTTTTAAAGATGTTATCTTTGTTTCAAAAACAGAATATGCAAGCAATAATAATTTTCTATTTAATGGATATATACTTTATAAATATTTAGGCAATGACAGCAAAATTAATAAAGAATTATTGGAGCTGGATCAAAGATAAAAAGAAAATATTTTATTCAATATTTCGCTAAACTCTCTTATTATCTTCAGAAAATTACATCAAAATTGACATTTATTGCAAAATCTATCTGTCAAGTCTTTATCATTTTTATATTAATTTTTGTTTTTAATTGTTAATTTGCCACTTTCGAAGCCTTTGTTAATTTTCATGAAAAAATATAAAAAATAATAATTAGAAATTACTAAAAAATTAAATAAAGTATAAAAAGAAAAAGAAAATATTCAAACAAAAGAATCGTTTACAACATATTTACATAATATTTAACGTTACGTCAGGTTTATTATTCGGCATAATAATATTGTAGTTTTTATGAATGTAATAAGCCTCAAGAATTTTTCTATTTAAACAATTGGTTTCTTTTGCTAAAACAACAATTTATAGTTTATAGTTTAATGCTACTGAGGCCCATTTTTGAGTGTGTATTTGTGTTGTTTTAATATAGTCTCTAATGGTTTTCCTGGTTGACCCACATATATTTTATCGCATTCTAAACAAGAAATTTTATAAACAACTCCATCATTATCATGTTTTTTTCTTTTTCAAAATGTTGTGTAACCGGTATTTTACTCCAAAACAATATTTGAAGTATTTAATGTTTTGTAGTTTGAAAAAAAATCTTTTGAAATTAATATTCTAAAAATAAAATGAAATAAAAATAAAATAGAAAATATTATTTAAACAAAAGAATCAATAATGTATCAACTATTTAAAATCATTCTACTGTGCTATAAGGCTACTGGTTTGTAGCTACCTAAAAGTTGTGTAAAAATCGAAATAAAGAGATTGAAATGCATTTCTATTTTACTAATAGAAATATCTATTTTATTAAATTTACTCGTTTTATACTCGTGCCAATTGATACTTTTGTGTGAAAGTATTAAAAGTATTATTAATATTAATTTATTAATCTCAAACTCATTTTGCTGAGTTTGAGATTATTTAAAATAACAAATAATCCAATTTTAATCCACTTCTTTTTATATTTTTATGTTTCTTAATTGTACACAAAAAATAATTCAGTCAAATAATATTTTGACATGATGTAAACTTATTGTTTGATGTAATTCTTTGTTTAAATGTAGAATGATATGGAGAACATTGCTCGAGAAGAAGAAGATCTTAAGAACATCGGCAAAGAAGAACGTGTTCGGTTCGCCAAAATACTGGAAAACCAAAATTTAGATCTCCCAGCTATCATAGGAAATAACCGTGTGTTTTTAATATCTATTGAATTTTTTGATGAATGGAAACGCTTTCTAAAATCTTCAAAATCTGGTCGACCTAGTATGATTCGAAATCAAACTTTGCTTTGCGAGCATAATCTTTTATCGTTTTATCCAAAATTCCCCAGTAAACATTGCGTTTGGATTTCTAATGACGCTTGGTCTGATTTATGTGAACGATACAATTTCGATCGAGAAATATTTGTTAATTACACGGTGTCTGGCGAAGAAGGCGATGTATTGTACCATTCAATCTCTTTTAATCCAGTACCATGTAAAAATTGCATATCAGATCACGACGTATTAACTAACACTAATGAATCAGAAATTGAATTACATATATGTAAAGCTTCTGATATATCCAGAACAAATTTGAGAGATGTTCGTTCTAACATTAATGGTAGAAATCGTCGATCAAATCTGTTGACAATATTAAAAGTAAAGCCTACTGATAGTGTTAGAGACATTAAGCTAAAAATAGCTGCAGCTCTCTATACAATGGTAAGCGATCAACATTTAATGTACAATAATCAAGAATTACGTGAATGTGATCCAAACGGACTGCCGCTAACTGTCATGAGCATACCATTAACGGACAAGTGTGATGTCTTTTTACAGGTATTAACTCGCAAACTCTTTAATTTCAATATTTAAAAGCAAACAATTTACTAATAATACTTTACATTTTAAAATATTTGCACACAAATTTGCACATAATAATTCTATCCAAAATACATTTTAATTAATTCTCAAAGACATTTAATTTATCCATTTCGTAGAGCTTAGCAAATTTTAATTTATAGGAACCAAAAATAGTCAAACACGAAATATATTATTCAATATTTCAATGGTAACTGCTATTATCAGGAGAAAATTTTTTTAAAGATTTTTACAGCCTTCTAAAAAGCTGTGAAAAAGTTCTGATGATCAACACAGTTGCCATTGAAATATTGAATAATATTTTTTGTGTTTGATTTTCCTTGGTTCCTATAAATTAAAATATATTTATTCTTTAAAATCGCAATTTAAACGATTGAAATATCGTAGACTTCTATCAATCTATATTGGCCAGACTGGACAATATTTATTTAAAAGAATCAAGCAGCACTTCTATAATCTACAAAAAGGAACTGTTTATAGTGTCATTGCTCAACAGTGTAGATCACTTAATCATACAGTCGATTTTCATAGCGCTACTGTGTTGTCTTACGAAAACAATTAGTCAACACGTATAAATGTCTAATAATAAACGGGACTATACACTTAAAATATAATTAATGTCTTTCTGTTTTTGATTATGCAAGGTATTGTGTTTTACTGAGTGTTATTTTGTGTT
Source organism: Pomphorhynchus laevis (assembly GCA_012934845.2). Lineage (NCBI taxonomy): Eukaryota > Metazoa > Acanthocephala > Palaeacanthocephala > Echinorhynchida > Pomphorhynchidae > Pomphorhynchus > Pomphorhynchus laevis. The sequence goes on from WNNJ02003008.1 coordinate 147,276, forward strand.
TTATTTGGTGATCATTTTAGTTCTTTGGTTGATAATGTTGATATTTTGTTCTGCTTTATTACGTAGTTTTTAATGTTAAGCGCTTTTTGGTCCCGTTACTATGCTGGGTCGGTGAATAGGGGCTGAAACATGATAAGATAGCAGTTCCTCCTGATGATCACTTATTCTGATACATCGTCTGTTATTTATTTGTCTTTTATTTAACATTTCAAATTTAAATTTAAAAGTATCAGTAAAGCTATGTTTGATCGTTTCTCATCCGTCTTCAACAACCTTGCAGGTTGTGCCAGGAAATTGTTCCTGCAGCTGCTAGAGCTGCAGGACAGAACTTATAACAGAGCTTAATATTCTATTCTTTAGAATATTATTCACATCAGCGTGATTTGCGTGTGCCTGGATTTAACTCTTGACAATCAAGCCGTAACGTCCCGAAATATCTTTCAGCTGTTCCCGTGAACATTTGAATGATGTAGATAAGTCAATCTAGATACAGAACCATGCTAATAGCCTCGTCGCTCATTCTAGTTCCAACAAAGTGATCGGTAGTGCTTGAATTATTGATCCAGCCCTCTAACTTTAAATTGAACAGGATTGCTATGTCCTTTGATGCCGTAACCTCACCAATGAAGCTTACGTACAGTTCGCGAATAAAGTCGCATCTATCATTTTTGAGTCTTAGGGTCGATATGATTGCGCAAGTAAACTCCGAGGACTACACGGCAGTGTCTACGATATTGTCGAGGCACATCTTATCTGTATGAGCAGCGATGCGTTGATCAATCACAGAGAATCCAACACTGGCGATCATTAGACTGCTACATAGACTTCAACTGTTTATAGAACACCAAGTACACCAAAATTTATGGTAGCGACCCTTGACGTCATGTAGGTCCATGTTGTTAATCTAAAACATCGAGTCATCATGTCATAATCCGTTAGTTCGTTCGCTATAAGATTAATGTGAAACTCACATAAATTGAGAATTGCGATACTGAAATTTGAATTTATCAAGAAATTGAAAAATGTGAAAAAGAAATATAGGGCGTCATGCTGAATCAGCTGTTTCATATGTCTTCCACACAAAGATAGCTGGTCAATAGCATCTTTGTCAATAAACTTCGTTATTTTGGCCTTCCAATAGGTGCATCGAACACAGCTGTATCCTTCTGATCAACTATTTTGGTACCAGGTGACACGGCCTCTAAATATGTAACGTCAGAGGCGACGTACGTTATTATTTATTATTTGCTTGTATTGAGTTTCAAGCCCAAATCGAATCCCAACGATAGAATACTTCCTATGTCGATTAGAAGAGTGGTTACCAGTCTGCCTATCGTACTGTTGTCTAGGTACCATCGGTTCAGAGATAGTGTAGAGATTTTGCCAAGTCGTTGATATCAAGATAAAATAACAAAGTACTTACAGATTCGTTTTGTTAGACGCCCTCGATCGAGTTGACGATGTTTTCGCCAAAGATAAAAATGTCGGTCCATCGTACCATGCTTTGACATAAGGTAGGGTTTTAGGTAATAATAACCAACCTCGGAATTGATTCTCAGCTGTTGAAGGCGTTCATAAAATTAAGTTTCACCCTTGCCGTATCATTTCTAACTCCTTCACGTAAGGAAACTAATAGCGTGCACGGCTGCTTTTTAAGCCGCCAGTCATCCCAACTATCATTTAGGTTAAAAACAGGTTAGGTAGGGATATTTCAGCACTGAACACATTAGCAAATTTGAAATATATGCGTCGACGTCTATTTTGTAAGGCTAAGAGTTTATCACCAAATACCACCTACTGAGTTACTGTACTTGTCATCTTTCCAGAAATAGGAAGGCGTGTCACATAGCATCGAGAGGTCAAAATAGTTATCATGATTCTTTAAAATAAAGACACCCACTATGTCAATCAAATGCCTAGCGCTCTAGCCATTATGTCCTTCGCATGACCATTACATAAAAGAGCAAACAGCTGACATAACCGATTCGGCTGTAACAATCTATACATGAGCTATGCATGTCATTTGATTCGTAAAGTCTAGGTTCTGAGAAAACATATTATTCCTGACGGATCAATCCTTTCAGGATTAACCCCTCAGGAATAAGTAATGTTTGATCGCTTGACTGAATTGACACTGCCTCTCTCGCATAATATGAGAAAACATATTATTCCTGACGGATCAATCCTTTCAGGATTAACCCCTCAGGAATAAGTAATGTTTGATCGCTTGACTGAATTGACACTGCCTCTCTCGCATCTCTGTAATACTGAGACCACAGCTTCAAGTCTATTTGTAACCACAGCTTCAAGTCTTGTAAAACTGACAGCTGAATTTGCTTCACGTATATCGTGGTTCTTTCGTGTATCGTTGTCAGACACTGTTAGGCTAATAAATAAGCACGCATTCTGAATGATCGTAATTAGAATTAGTCCATTTCTGCAGTCTTGTGTGGAATTCTAAGAATATTATTTGATGATCTAAGAAGGGCAAACCGAAATTTTTCGCTGTCCCATTCAGGTACTATCATATCGGAATTATCAATTTTACATCACTGTTTTTTTAATTTACAGGAAAAACGAAATAAGTTAGTAAAGTAGTTTTATTCCAAAATATTTCACTATATTTTGATAGACCCAACTTTCATAACCAAGAATTACCAACGATTTTAAAAATAATAGCAACAAAGAAGGAAAATTATTTTTGATATTTCTCTAATATCTGTTAGCATCTCCAGAAAATTACAATCATTTAATTTTTATCAATTACAATCAAGATTGTAGTTTTCTGAAGATGCCAACCGAGGTTAGCGAAATATCAAATAAAAGTGTTCTTCTTTCTTTGATCCAGCTTCAATAATTCTTTATCAATAATGGATCATTGTCAACTATTTAAAATAATTGCAACAATTTTGCCATTTATACACAAAAAGAATAGTAAATACTTGGGAAATTATTTACTTTGAAATATAGTCAATTTTTGTGGAATAAAACGTTTTTTGCTCACTAACTTTCTTCGTTCTTGTAAATTTATAAGATATTTAATAAGAAAAAATCAATATTTTTAATATTACATCAATTGATAGTATTTTAACAAAGATTGCAATATTTCGATAGCTCTGTCATTATTTAAGGGCAATTGCAAAATGGTTTAAAAAATTACAAACAATTCATTTACTGTTTGTTATTTTCCTGAAGATGAGATAATTGATTATGAATTTCTGAAATTTTCAAATATATGGAATTTTCATAATCTTGAATTTTCAAGAATCGAATGATCGTCAACCAGCATTAAATTGACCAAAACGGGAAATGTAGGCATTGAATCAGTAGCTGACGAGGTCCACTAATACTAAAATGTAGCGTATTGCTGTTAGCTTATAAGATTGAACCAAATTGAAGTGTCATCAAAAATTTCAAATATTGTATTTTTCAAATAAAAAGGTGCACATTATATTTCCATCGTAGTTGTCTATTTACTGAATAAATGTTTTTTCCTGAATCGATAATTTAGAAAATTCAATTTTCAAAGAAAGTTAACTGTTTTCTGCATTGCCCGTAATGATAGATTGTCCAACGGCAAAATTTTGGAAAATTTACATCAGTTCATCATAAAAATATGAATATGTGAATATATGAGTATAAACTCATATGAAAAATCACAAAAAATCCTATGTTCTGTAACCCGAATTAATTAATAGCTAATTAATATCATAATAATTAATAACATAATAATTAATTATTATGTTGCTTGAGCATTAGCAATATCAAATTAGAGGCAGTAAAATAGCAGTAAAGGAAATCCTTCTTTAGAATGTATTTGTTTGTATATTATATTATCTTAATATTATATATATGAAGTGTATATACTTTATATTATTTATATTCCATTGATCACAAATTGAAGCTTATCTTTGAGCACTGTTTTTATTAATTTCAAATGTTTTAATCAACCTTAGTCCTCTAGGTTTATATAGATCTTCGTTATAGCAAAGAGGTAGGAACTGCATATGTGCAAATGCTCTTGATTTCAAATCTTCAGGTGGGGTTTTCCATAACAGACTCTGTATTTATAACAATTGTGTGAATTGACATCCAACGAACTACCTCTCGGGGTCTTTTTACCAACATACTCTTTATATAGCAATATGAAAATTAAATAACCGAGTGAAATTTTCTTCTTTGAAGAAATATACACTAATTGACTAGTTTCGGATTAAAATCCTTCTTTAGAATGTATTTGTTTGTTTTTATTATTTGTCGTATTTCTCTTCTTTCTCATCTATTGTATAAATTGAGCTTTAGCAATATCAAATTAGAGGCAGTAAAATAGCAGTATTATGTTGCTTGAGCTTGAGCATTAAAGGCAGTTAAGTTATTAACGCGTTAACAAATTTGCCAAAATATCATGAAGCGGAGCTTTAGTTGGAAGTCATGATTTTTATATTTAAAACAAATCCCAATTTTTATTGATCATAACAATTCATAACACAATTATTTGTTTTTTATTTAATTCAATAAAATATAATTACAAAGTAATTATTTCTTAATTTTTAATGTTTTATAAAAATTATTAATTTTTATAAAAATTTTAGAAAAATTATTACAGAAAAATAGAGGTATGACCAAAGTTTTCTAGTATAGAAAACGCTAAAGTTTCTATTGTCTAGAAAACGCTTGTATTCCAAAGGTTAGAACTGATCAGATAACAAAGTTTTTCAAAGCTAGTTTTCATTATTTTATAATCATTAATGTAAATATATTTTAATAAATAAATTTTGTTTTTGACGAGCCATCCTGGAAAAAATCTCATTCGGATGTAAGCAGCATCGCTTTTCAATAAATTGTTCAAAAAGTTTAAATCTGAACTTTTGATTTCTTATTTTATCAAAATATAAAATTACAGAAAAATGTTAATTTTTAATTTCGGTTGTACTTTCTCGATTGCTATATTGCTATATTGGTTGATATAGCATTTTGCTAGTATTTCGTTCTCTCGATTCATTCACATATTATATATATTTATATATAAAATATAATATTCACTATAAAAATATAAAAAATAAATTCTAATGAGCTTCCACTGTTGTGGTAAAGCTCTTCGAAAATCTCGTATTCGGATTCACTCGGTTATTTAATTTAAAAGAAAATTTCACTCGGTTATTTAATTTTCATATTGCTATATAAAGAGTATGTTGGTAAAAAGACCCCGAGAGGTAGTTCGTTGGATGTCAATTCACACAATTGTTATAAATACAGAGTCTGTTATGGAAAATCCCGCCTGAAGATTTGAAATCAAGAGCATTTGCACATATGCAGTTCCTACCTCTTTGCTATAACGAAGATCTATATAAACCTAGAGGACTAAGGTTGATTAAAACATTTGAAATTAATAAAAACAGTGCTTAAAGATAAGCTTCAATTTGTGATCAATGGAATATAAATAATATAAAGTATATACACTTCATATATATAATATTAAGATAATATAATATACAAACAAATACATTCTAAAGAAGGATTTCCTTTACTGCTATTTTACTGCCTCTAATTTGATATTGCTAAAGCTCAATTTATACAATAGATGAGAAAGAAGAGAAATACGACAAATAATAAAAACAAACAAATACATTCTAAAGAAGGATTTTAATCCGAAACTAGTCAATTAGTGTATATTTCTTCAAAGAAGAAAATTTCACTCGGTTATTTAATTTTCATATTGCTATATAAAGAGTATGTTGGTAAAAAGACCCCGAGAGGTAGTTCGTTGGATGTCAATTCACACAATTGTTATAAATACAGAGTCTGTTATGGAAAACCCCACCTGAAGATTTGAAATCAAGAGCATTTGCACATATGCAGTTCCTACCTCTTTGCTATAACGAAGATCTATATAAACCTAGAGGACTAAGGTTGATTAAAACATTTGAAATTAATAAAAACAGTGCTCAAAGATAAGCTTCAATTTGTGATCAATGGAATATAAATAATATAAAGTATATACACTTCATATATATAATATTAAGATAATATAATATACAAACAAATACATTCTAAAGAAGGATTTCCTTTACTGCTATTTTACTGCCTCTAATTTGATATTGCTAATGCTCAAGCAACATAATAATTAATTATTATGTTATTAATTATTATGATATTAATTAGCTATTAATTAATTCGGGTTACAGAACATAGGATTTTTTGTGATTTTTCATATGAGTTTATACTCATATATTCACATATTCATATTTTTATGATGAACTGATGTAAATTTTCCAAAATTTTGCCGTTGGACAATCTATCATTACGGGCAATGCAGAAAACAGTTAACTTTCTTTGAAAATTGAATTTTCTAAATTATCGATTCAGGAAAAAACATTTATTCAGTAAATAGACAACTACGATGGAAATATAATGTGCACCTTTTTATTTGAAAAATACAATATTTGAAATTTTTAATGACACTTCAATTTGGTTCAATCTTATAAGCTAACAGCAATACGCTACATTTTAGTATTAGTGGACCTCGTCAGCTACTGATTCAATGCCTACATTTCCCGTTTTGGTCAATTTAATGCTGGTTGACGATCATTCGATTCTTGAAAATTCAAGATTATGAAAATTCCATATATTTGAAAATTTCAGAAATTCATAATCAATTATCTCATCTTCAGGAAAATAACAAACAGTAAATGAATTGTTTGTAATTTTTTAAACCATTTTGCAATTGCCCTTAAATAATGACAGAGCTATCGAAATATTGCAATCTTTGTTAAAATACTATCAATTGATGTAATATTAAAAATATTGATTTTTTCTTATTAAATATCTTATAAATTTACAAGAACGAAGAAAGTTAGTGAGCAAAAAACGTTTTATTCCACAAAAGTTGACTATATTTCAAAGTAAATAATTTCCCAAGTATTTACTATTCTTTTTGTGTATAAATGGCAAAATTGTTGCAATTATTTTAAATAGTTGACAATGATCCATTATTGAAAAGAATTATTGAAGCTGGATTAAAGAAAGAAGAACACTTTTATTTGATATTTCGCTAACCTCTGTTGGCATCTTCAGAAAACTACAATCTTGATTGTAATTGATTAAAATTAAAATTAAATGATTGTAATTTTCTGGAGATGCTAACAGATATTAGAGAAATATCAAAAATAATTTTCCTTCTTTGTTGCTATTATTAAAATTAAATGATAATTAAATTAAAATTTAATTTTTAAAATTAAATTTAATTTTAAAATTAAATGATATTAGAAAATATATATTTGAAAATTTTAGAAATTTATAATCAATTATCTCATCTTCAGGAAAATAACAAACAGTAAATGAATTAAAAATGTTTCTGGTTAAACGTAACTTATTGTTGATAGACCGATTTACCTGATAACATGGACAATGAATCTCGGAGAGCTTATGTTGATGAGCACAAGAGTACAGAGAAAGGATTTAAAGGTAATTTATATATAGATTTGATAAATTAATTTATTCTCTAATCTACTATAGGTACAGCATTATCTTCTTGAAATTAAACCCTACCAATTTTATACGCTGCCGTAGTTTTATTAAAATGAATTTGTACAAAAAGACGTTTTTGTATTTTATGTTTATTTTTGTATACAATTTCAAACAATGTTCCTTGTTCATTACGATCAACATTTAGCTCTATTTTGTTATCCCTTATGTGATTAAAAAAGTGAACAGCACAACATTTAAATGAGTTTTCGGCTTTTGCATTTATCAAAATCACTTAATGTAGCAGGTTTTACTAAAACGAACAGTATCAAGCTTATTTTAGATTTGTATATAAGCGTATTTATATTCTGGAGGCTAACGCAATTGGGTTAAAACAAACAAGTGGATTAAACACCTAAAGTTCATTTCGACAATTTAATATAAATTGGTTTTGTTTATTTGCTAATTTAAAGTGAAGATGTTTAAGGACACAAATAGACAATTTAAAAAAGTTCTTATTGTAAGTGATAGCGTGCATTTATATTAAATAAACGGGATTCTTTATTTTAAAATTTATTGCTACTTAATATTCTATTGCCAAGGATTGTTGTAATATCAAATATCTTTCTTTTCATTTTCGTTTCTCGCTTGGGTCAAACTACAATTTTTAGCAATATGTCATATGCAGTTTTATGGAAATATCGAATATCATTAAATTTAAATAAAAACATTTTGTATTTAAATAGCAATACGCGTGATTAGCCACAAAGAAAAAGATAATCCTTATTATATCATCGTGTCTATAAAGAATCATCTGGACAGCTATGACATATATAAGATTTACATATGTCGTTCGATTATAAAATATTACACTCTACGATCGAAACATAATGCGAATAATTCGATAAACACAAAACAATAAGCGTCTCTTGACAAATTAAATTTGCCTATTAAACTAAAGAGCAAACTGTGGGAATTGCGTAGTCAGCGCTACCCACAGTGTCCCCGGTTGCGGATAGAAGAACTACTGCCAGATATGTTGGTTAGCTACGAAATAAGCTAGATTTTATCTTAGAATAAGAAGTACTCGGTGACAGCTAGGCGGTAATGTCATCACTGTGGTGGGACATATTAAGTTCTACCTGGTACTAGCTGGTGACTTTAATGCTCATGTGAGTGGATATAGTAGGTGCCAAGCAAATGAGGTTGGACGTTACTCAGTTGGTAAATTATGATTAAATGGCAACTGATTAGTACCCATTGCAGAAATTCATTATCTACTCGCGGCGAATGCACTTTTCCGTTATAAACACGTAACTTGGTCTTGTGGGCACATTTGAACGATAAGCATCGTAATCGAATTGGTTACATTTTCTTCCGCAAATGATTTCGCGACTCGCTTCGAGACAGTCTGCATATTGAAGGCTGGGTGTAATGACATATCACTAATTGGTTGTGATTACACTAGATAAACTGCGTTTTCCACAGTCTTTCAGAACATCTTGTGGATATGTACCAGATATTCGATTACTGGGGGATGAATTGACAAGGAAAATGATTGCCTCTGTTGTGATCGCCACGAAAAAGTACTACATACGAGTGCATAGAAATGCCTTGTTGGATCTCAGCATCGACTTTAGCCCTGTCTGAGCAAAAGAAAAGGGCTATCAACTCAAGCAATAAACAGAATATGATGGCACACAACAGACTGCTGAAACACAACCTGCGCTTACATTGAGATATTTACTAAAATGAAGTTGCGAGCTAATAATCCGGTGTCATGTGGAGATGTTCGGAGATTATATCAATTGGTTCGCAGCATAATAAGATGCACCAAGATACACGACATCAAATAGTGCTCAACTGGTTAATGAACACGGTCAGGCTGTGTACACAACATTAGGATGCTTAGCCGAATGGTCAAGTTACCTTGCTAAACTGTATACTGATAATCTTACCTCATCTCAAATTGTTTATAGTGGATGCTGTGGAGATGTTAATGCCTCGAGACCGAATTAAGAAAAAACAAGAAGTTTCTGAGCCCTAATTAAGAAGCAACTTCGCTCTGGGAAAGCGCCTGGATGTGGAAATGCTAAGCGCTGAACTTTTCGTCTTTCTAGTATATGGAAGGAAAAACGATTACCATTAAAAGCTAGCAAAGGTTATAATTATACCAATCTTTAAGGAAATCCAAATGGTTGTTAAAACTGCAGACATATTTCCTTGCTTCTCACTGTATACAAAGTGCTTTAACATATCATCCACGATCGAATCCGCTTGTTACGTGAACGCAGATCGAGTTAGAATCAATCTAGCTTCTACAAAGCACGTATATGTATTTATCATATTTTTACGGTGCGCTGTATACTCTAAGATCGACATGAGTTTCGACTTACTACAGTTGCAGCATTCTTGAATTTTAAGACAGACTTTTATAGGGTGGAATTCCTCGAAAATTATGTGTTGTAATACAAGCATAATATGGTCAGACGTATACACTTGTCCGTGAAAGAAATCATGCAAGTGAGGGGTTCGAAGTTTCCCGCGGTGAGAGACAAGGCAGTGCTCTTGAGACTATGCTATTCAACGTTGTAATTAACAAAATATTACATATTGCTTATTCACGTGATAATGATGGTGTTCTCATTGGAGATAGCGAAGTTAGAGTGTCTGACTTAAGATATGCAGATGATATCGTCCTGCTTGCTGAAAATTTGTTATCGAATGGAAATCGTGATTGTGCGTATTGTGAGATCTGCCTCATTTTTCGGCCTCATATTAAATCGCTTGAAATTCCAGATTATGTGCGCAAATTGTATTCAGCAGAGAACTTACCTGGATGGTTCCGCCTTGGATTACACAGATGTGCTCAATTATCTTGGATGTTTCGTAACAATGAATGGGGGTTTCGAATAGCATATAAACTTGAAAATTATGAACGCAAGTAGATACGCAAGTATCTCTAAACCGTGTATAAGAAGAAATATCCGCTTAACCACAAAGACTAGAAGGTACTCTGTGATGGTTAGGCCAATTCTACTTTGTGGATTTGCCACGTGGCCAGACAAAATTACTCTTCTACATAGGGTAATTACTTTTGATCATCAGTAGCTTAGACGCATAAGTAAAATTCGGTATATACATGGGATTTGCAATGCTGAAGTAAGGTGCTAATGTACAATGATATACCTAGAAAGCTTTATAAACATGCGACGCTCAAAATATGTGAGCAATGTCCTGCGGATGGATGCTGAAAGATTGCCGAATGTCTGTGTATTGGCATATAGTCTTTTGTATAGAAGCGCCAATGAGGTGGCGTTAAAAGACGTTCCAACAAGCATTGAATATCCATACTCGGCCTAAGATATTCAAGGAGACGAACATTAGTTGGATTAAATACCGAAAAGAATGGATAACGATACTGAAATAGATGGCTCAGGACCTATTAAAGTGGAGAAGACTAAATACGATGGCTTGATTGAGAAACTTACTTTTGCTTTTTTTCGTACTTGCCTTTTTTGTGGTTTATGACAATTAATGGTCTATGACCTTTAATAATATTATGATATATTTAATTATATATTATCTAATGTCTACCTTATTATCTGCTAATATTTAATATTTACTATATCTACTGTGAATTCTAATACAAGTAATTGAATAAATATTCTATTAAATATTAAATTTATAAAGAATTGTTAGAGCTGGATCAAAAAAGGAGGAAACATTTATTTGATATTTCGCTAAGCTCTGTTAGCATCTTCAGAATATAACTGAAGATGCTAACAGAAGTTAGCGAAATATCAAATAAATTTGCACCATTTTTTGGTCCAGCTCCAATAATTCTTTATCAATGAATGGATCATTATCAACTATTTACAATTATTAAATGTATAGTACCTTATATACTTTACTATAAAGTAAATATAATATATTGTATATAGTATTATTTTTAATATGTAATTGTTTATGTTTTATAAAAAGTTATTAAACAATTTATTGTTTACCACAAAAGAAGAAATGAATCATTGGCAAGTATATGGATCCTCAGTTCATGTAGGTACATGAAATGAAACTTGATAACAGCAGTTACTCCTGATGAGCTCAAATCTTAATTCTATTACATTATTTATCTATAAATAGGTCATAAAACAACTAGGTTTTAGAAAATTAAAATATTTCTCTATCAATTGGAAGATCTGTAATTAAATAAACTAATCAGATTTTACTATCATTTTTACTGCTAATATTTTATATTTGTAATTTATAAATTTTCATATTTTAATATCAAATTATGTATTTAAATTATTTTATTTAAATACATAATTCAACGACTATGGATTTTTGTACTCATTCAAAGTACAAAAATGTAAAATATCAACTAAATATTGTTTGACAATTAAATATATAAAACATATTATCATTTGGTCGGCTTCATCAATTGTCCTCGTGTGAATACTTTAATCCTAAATGCAGCACTGTACGCTACAATCAGCGTAGGTGGACCTCATCAGCAGTGAGCCTACGCCTACCTTTCGTGTTTCGGTCCTTTAATAATCTGCTGAAATTTTCCTCTGCTGCCTTTCTGTAAAAACAAACGATACAGTTTGTAAGGAAAATATTTCCACTTGTGCAAACTGTACGTTGTATCCGTCTTTTGAAACAAAAAGACGGAAATAGCACTACTAAACATATTAGCACTATTAAACTATATTAGCACTATATAATAGTGCTATTAAATAGCACTATTAAACATATTAGGATATTACTATAATATAATATTTTTTAGTGCGAATAATCCCTGAGAATTCAAAAGATTTTATTTATTTTTAGATATTTCGACTGTACTCAGCAGCCTTTTTAATTGTGTGTTTAAGCTATTAATTTTTTTATGGGGTTTTATAAAATTTTATAATAAAAATTAATAGATTATGTTTTTCTTAAAAAACGTTTCTAGCGAAAAAATTCTGAATTACCTATCATTTATTAAAGTTAATAATGATCACACTCTTATCATTATATGAAATTATGAATTTGCGTCAGTTCTTAACATATTAACACATTTTATATTATATTATAATAAGTAATTTATATAGTAGATGTATATATATTAGATGGTCTATTCATAATCCAGCTAGTTGTAAAAAAAATCCGAAACATTGTTGTGAGTTTATAGACTCCTTACTGGTTTTAACCTTTCGAAATAGATTTCCTGAGCGGTTAATTTAATCTGTGAAATGTATGGATGTTATACAGTTTTAGAATTTAACGGGTTTATCAAAGAATCTTTTAAAAAGCCGAAGAGATGTTATACAGGCAAATAGTTAGAGAACATGCATGCTAGCGCGTCGTTCACATCGAGTTAGGATTCTCATGTGTCAATTTGTATCTAACCAATGGACTATCTTTATTTGGAATCAGTATCAATTGATGCAATTGCATGTTTAGAAATTTAGTTTCACACTGAGATAAGTTACTCACATAATCCCCTAAAATATGTACTACGATTTTAATCAGAGAATCTGTATGTCTCGTTAAAAGACCTCAAGGTGAAAGACCCCAAGTGGTTTAGTCACAAGGCGGCGTGTTGGAGTAGTTGGGGGCTTAGATCCCTATGGATTTGAGGCCGTAAATGGAACGGAAGACCGTAGCTGTCCAAAGACAAGCAGTTTAGTTGAAGATTAATGAAGAAGGTAAACTTATTTATGCTTGACTGATTTATGTTTGTGTTAACAAAATCTTATTAGTATTGCTGCCGTAACTCAATCAAATATTCGCGTTTGTAAATGTTCGTTTTATATATTCCTGAAGATGGCATCAAATACTTGGCGAGATGTTGAAGAGAATTTTAATTTATTTGTGCTGACTTTGTTTCTAGTTATCAAAAACAAATATTCTATAACTTTTGCGGATATTTTGAAATATGATGATATTTCCTTTGTAGCGGCTATGCGATAAGTCTTTAAAATTAAAACAAACTAATGAAATAAAACGGTTTTAATTTTATCAGTATTAAAAATATACCAAGAAAGAAAAAAATAATTTAATAAGAAATTCATTTTAAATCCTAATAATAATGTGTAAAAATAAATTAACTTTAGAATGCTTAATAATTATGAAAATATAACTTTATGAAACTGAAAAAACGGAAATAGCATACTTACCTGGCGCAGGGGTAAACGATGATCAAGAAGGTCGTTCCCCCGGACCGAGGCTGAGTCATTGCACGTCGATTCGGTTGAAGTCTGCGATTTCCCCAAACTGGGGAACCTCGGGCGCAGAATTTGTGATAGTTGGGGTTGCGTTCGCGCGCCCCTTTATAAATAAAGAAAAATTCTAAAATTGTCATTGAATACTGATAAAATTGACTAATACTTAAGCATGTCAACGTTATGGTCTGACATCACATGGTAAAGATTAAGCTTCTATTTTATCATTTCTTTTAGCATATAATATCCAAGTGTGCAATTTTTTTCTAATATCTAAATTCTTGCACGGATTATTCATTTAGATGACAAGACGGTATTTGCTACTCTTCTTCCGTGTCATACTTCAATGATAACGTATTTCACGCGGATTGATTTTACTTTGAATATTTTTTCTGCATTATTTTTTCGCTTTGTTGCAAATTTCGTATTTTTTACTATATACTATTTTTCCTGTCTAATGTGCATTTTCCGTTACTCTAACTACATTCATATTCTATATTGTGTTCTATCCTTTTTACAATGCTCAAGAGATCATTTTCCTACTACAACCAGGTCCGTCTTACACTTATGACGATGGTTGTATTTGCGCGAATTACATTTTCAAATTATTGTAATCATGATTTCCGCAATTTTTCTTTAATCAGCTGAATTTCAAATCAATAATAATAAGGAATTTCTTAAATAAGTCCTTATTATTAATTCTTTATTGTTCATTATTGTAATCATGCTTTCCGTAATTTTTCTTTAATCAGCTGAATTTCAAATCAATAATAATAAGGAATTTCTTAAATAAGTCCTTATTATTAATTCTTTATTGTTATTATTCCTTATATTCATTATTGCATACAATTTTGTTTGTAACAATACAACACTCTGCTTTAAACGGTGTGTATGACCAAATGACCATGCGGTAAATCTTTCATTTATGATTATTTATCATTTTTATCGCATATTACACCAGTTATCGCTCGCCATTTTCTTACGCACAATTGGTCCTTCTAGAGATCTCAACTGCAATCGATCCATCTGCGGCTACGGTGCTCCCCATATATTGAAAGTCCTCTTTAGTTTTAATAATAATACCCTCAATCTGGAAGTAATCTGCTTTGAAATCTCTTGCGAACAATAAATATCTTCTTAAGATTTAGGTGTAGGCAGTATTTTTCCAGTTGGTTTTTCCATGCATTGACATGTAGCTCCAGGTCCTTCATATCATCGCATAAAACCATTACATCATCAGCGTACAAGATAGTCCATAAAACAGGTTAATGTATGCCGCTAGTTATTTCATATATAACCGGTATTGACAGGAGGGGTGATAAAACGGGTCTTTGGTGTACTCCTACAGCTATTTAGAATGATTGTGACAATCCAGCGCGATTTCACTTTACTTAACGATTGAGTGTATAAGGTCTTTGCCAACTCAACAATTTCTGGCACATTATGCTGTCTTAGTGCGTACCAGATAACGTTCATGGATACTTTATCAAACCCCTTTTCGAGATCAAAAGAGGCAATTTGTAGTGGATTTAGCTTTTCGCGGTGCTTTATCAACAACTGCCTTCATGTGTTAATGGCGTCTATCGTTCCACATCCCTTCACAAATCTAGTTTGGTTCACTGTAATCTATGCAATAAAACGAAGTCTTCGCTCGATTACTTTCTCAATAATCTGTATCGTGTGCGATAATAGACTAACCGGCGGAGTAGTTTGAGCAAGCTGCTGGAATTACCTTGTTTCCAAATCCTTACAGTCACACTCTCTGTCCAGTCACGAGGCATTTGTCTTTACCGAAATACCCTGTTTAAGAACGCTGTTAACCAATCTGCTGGTTGTCAGCATGACGATTTTCATATCTCAGATGATATTTTATTTGTGCCTTAATCTCTTACGGTCGTAAATTATTTAGGGCGGATGTAACTTTTTTTATTATTGATTTCTTCCGTAGTACCGAGAACAGGATTGATACAAGGGATCGGTGGTGAGGAATCTCAGTTGTGCTGATCATCATGTAGTGTTTCCTCCATATTTCACATCTTTTTTTTACAGTTTGAGAGTTTCCGGTACTGTCATTGATACCATGAAAACTCCAAATGTCCTTGCTGTTTTCTTTCAGTTTTTAGCCAAGCGTTATGAAGTTTTTTCACTTTTGACTACTGTCCAGTTCATCATACAGGGACTCCGGCTTTCTGCTCGTAGTAACAGCAACTACACATTTTGCGCGTTTTCGGGCATCTTTATATCCATTCCAATTTTTTAAATTTTTGACCTGTAGAAAATCATGATTTTTCTTCTTTTTCCTCACTGCCTCATTAACTTCCTCGGTCCACAGTCTGGCACATTTTTTATTTTGCGCCTTCCTTACTTTAACACTTCGCAATATTTCGCAAACCTATGTATTTACTTCTTCACCTTTGTCCACGTCCCTTATATCGTTATGATGGGAAGCAGAACAATGTAGCCGATAAAATCCATCTCACGTTCTTTCATCCTACACCACTTTATTCGTTCTGTTTTATTGTTTGATAGCATCGTTGACTTCTTATTCATTAACCGTATCTTATAGATAACTGGTCTGTGTTGAGTCGCAACATTTTCGTATAGAATTAATTTGCAATTCAGGACAGTTTTCAATTATCTTCATTTTACGAGACTAATTGATCTGATATATTTCGCTTCCGCAATAAAACGTTGCTAGAGTGATACCCTTTTTTGAACAAAATGTTGGCCATCACTAATTTATTGACGACAGCGAACTCGAGGATTCGCGTTCCTTTATTGTTTTTGTTGCCATATTCATTTACACAGTGACATTGTGACCAACATTTGATAATTCAGTGTGTCCGTTCAAATCATCCACAATCATCAGATAAACTTCTTATGGTATATCACACGTTACTTGCTCCAACACGTTCCAAAACTCGTTCTTTATATCCGAGTGTGGCCCAATTTGTGAGGCGTATGCGCTGACGAAGTAAAGGTTCACTTTATCACTATGAGAAATATTTTTATCAATCTTCCAGAGTATCGCTGACTTCAAGCGCAGAAGGGACAAGTTTCTTGGAAATAACAACTCCCACTCCGTTCTTTCAATGGTATCTACTATAGATGACTGTGTATCTATCGCCAAGATCACTTGATTTAGCTTTAGCCCAATGAGTTTCCTTGACGGCACATATCTTACATTTGTTCATTTTTGTTGAAACGGTATTGATAGCGAACAGACAGCCTTTCGCGAAGGTCTGTTAATGTACATGATACAGTTTAGACCCATGTAATTTGCGGATAAGGACTACTGCAATCGTCTACTCAAATCTGTCTAACATGGTAGCACATAAGTTAGCATAGCCTTGAGTTCCACTGGATATGAAACAGTTTTATACCATGTACTCATTGTTCGGGACTAGGGTGATCCTCGATTTGAACCTGTCCAACAAATGTGACCCAAAGTTGACATAGTTCTAAATTCCTTGAACAGAGAATGATCCTTTTCAGATTGAGTTGTCAGTGATGCTCGAACCACTGAGATTGCCGGAGTGCGCGACAATAGGCATTTGAATAAGGTTTTCATTGCGCAGGTGTAATCAGACATTCACCGGTGTAATTAGACTTTGTATTCGACTTCCACCTGTGTAATTCGCAAGCATGCGGTTGGACTCGGTTGTGTGTTCGAATGTCAGTTGTCATCATGTATCACGCCATTAGATACACTACAGGTGTAGTGTATCTAATACAATGTACATGTGTATTGCAATATATAGGAAAAGCATATCAAATGTTAAAAACTAGCTTTAGGCAACACAAATAAAATAAACAGCATAACAGTCAAACTATATTTCATAAACATATGAGATTAATAGGACATGATATTAAAAACTGTAAATTATTTATTTTAGAACAGACTATCGAAGAAAACATGTCAATATTAAATCAAAAACTATTAGAAAAAGAAGATTTTTGGATTAAAACGCTCAATTCCATGTAATCATTAGGCGTGAATGACGAGGTACAAGAAATCGACAGAAGTAGTATAGTACATAATAAACAACTATATAATAATCCGGTTAAACGCAAACCAAGAAGTCATAGTGATAAAAGGAATAAGAAAGTAGAGTTAAAAATATTAAAAAATATATGCATATAAATGAACAATTAGAAATATTAAAACAACTTTTAAGAGATAATAAGCTGAAGGACCTTTATGTAAATATAATAAGTTTTTATATATTATATGTTTAATAAATCAAAGATTAATTAACGACTATGATATGCTAAGTTGTATAATAGACAGTTATTGAAATACAAAATACTATAATCGTACAATAAATGGTAATAATAACAATAAAAAATATACACTGACCATAAACTTCATTTATAAATGTATAGATAACATAAATATTGGTAGACTTTTAAATAATTCTAAAAGTAAAGAAACAATAGGATCAGATTTAAGTAAATATATTCCTATAATAAGGTACAAACTCCTACTACCAGTAGGACGAAACATTTGTAATTATAATAAAGAATTAATATCAATATGTAACGATAATATTAGAAACATCATAGAAACAGAATGCAATTGTAAAAGTCTAAGTTTTGATAACATAAATGAACATATATGTACCCATAATCTAGAATTAATTTAAAATTGTGAATTAAGAAAGCGCCTTTTAAAAGCGTATAAATATAGATTAAATATTAATAACGACAAAAATAAAATTTACAATGTGTTATATAATAACTTAAATGATTACTTTGGCAAGCTGATTAATAGTGGAAGCTCGAATATATCTAAGATAAACATTTGGAAAGAATATATATTTGATAAAATTAAAAATAAAATGAAAATAACAATCAATTAATAAAGGAAAGATAAAATTAATAAAGATATGTATACAGAACTCTCTAAATTAAAGGATAACTCTATATTAACAAATATTGATAAAGCTAGTAATAACTTTGTCTTCATATGCAAAAAGCTATATTATGATATACTAATGAAAGAGTTTAATTCTAATTATTTAAATGTACATCCAACATCTGAACGTAGTGAGTTAAGTTTAGAAACAATTATTACAAGTTACTGTTCTATACTGGATAAAAAGGGTATAAAGGTTGAATAAAAGCTAGGTTTATATGTAGTGCTTTTAAATGTACATTAAAACCACTTTCTGTCTATATGAATAAAATTCTTAAAGTAATTAAAGCACATTTTAAAAAATATTGTAAGGTAATCGAAATTAATACTGGTATAAAACACTATTTCAGTATTAATTCTACAAAAGAATTTTTAGAACAGACAAAAGGAATAAATTTTCAAAATATAAATACATACGATTTTAGTACTATTTATACAAATCTAGATTTCGTAGATTTTAAAGAATCATTTGTAAAAATTATTAATCTTCTATTTTGAATAAGATATGATAATATGTTATAAAAACTATAGCGCCTACCCAACAAAAATTAAACCATCAAGTAAATATAAATATGTGGATAAAATTGAATTAATAGAATCCTTAAATATTTTTATAAATCAAAATTATTTAAAGTAGGGACATCTATATTTAGACCAGTAAAGGGTATTCCAATGGGAGTAATAGTAGCCCAATTATAGCTGACTTGTTTTTAATCTTTATAGAATATGAATTTGTTCATAACTGTGTAAAATCTAAATCTAAACTATATAAATATATGAATAATATGTTTCAATACATTGATGATATATATGGCGACAGAAAAAGCAACGTTAAAAAGCAACAAAAGTTACATGTACTCAACCTGTTTGGAAAAATACGTAAGTACTTAAGATTTTAATTTTAAATCTTTTTAATGTAACAGAAAAAATTGTATAGTTTGTGATGTTATAAATAATAATTGTATTGTAAGTAGTTCGACAAGCAAAAGTTTTTTGTTAAATATCAATGATAATTGTAACTGCAATAATTCAGGTGTAGTGTATCTAATACAATGTACATGTGGATTGCAATATATAGTAAAGACATATCAAATGCTAAAAACTAGGTTTATGCAACACATCTATAATACACAACATAATAGTCAAACTATATTTCATAAGCAAATGAAATTAATAGAAAATTATATTAAAAGCTGTAAGTTTTTTTAGAACATATTGTTGAAGAAAATAAGGAAATATTAATTCAAAAACTATTAGAAAGAGAAGATTTTTTGATTGAAACGCTTAATTTGCTTAATTCAAACAAATTCAAATGGGTATATGAAATCCTTTGCAAGGATTGTCCTTCATCTTACATCTGACAGACAAAACAAGGTCTAAGTAAATGAATATACCAACATACGGCAGAAATTAAGAGAGGAGAACACTCGTGAGCCCTGCTAAATCACATGATATCCAAAGATCATTCAATTAATTTCGATGGCTCTGTAGTAATAGAGAGATTTCCTACTTAGGCGACGCCTAATAAAATAATCGATACATATACGTGACAACGAGTGCCGATGAAAGGCAATAAGGACATTTGGATTCTGAAAATTCCATTCTCGGCACACGAAAAGAAACTAGCAAGGTCATCAAAAACACACCAATTGGAAGTCAAATTTTAAATGAAATCTTATTTTTTCACTCAAATTCTCCCAGGAAATATTTTCGTCAGAAACTGTCTCAATATGAAAAAAATTAGTTTTTGATGAGGACTACTGCGTCGTCGAAAATTTAAAGAAAATATTGTCTTAAGCCTTTAATCGAATGGATTTTGCTAAAAAACCAAACATTTCGTCATGTTGTTTATGGCAGTTTCTATCGCTATTGAAACAGGTTTTTTAATTGACGAAATAAACCAGTTACCATAATAATTAAATTTTTAACCATGTTACCATAAAAATAATTTCAAACAGAAAATCGTAAAATATATGAATCAAGAAAATATTATTAAAAGTACATTAAAACTCTTAAGCGGAAATTTGTAATGGAAATAAAAAATTGTTTGGGTAAGGATATAATCTTCAATTTAAAGACTAACGCGGATAGATGAAAGTCAGCGGAAACCAAAGCGTGAAATAAACATATTGTATTAGTAGCTGATGAGGTACACAAATGCTGAATTGTAGCGTACTGCTGATGGCTCAAACATATAGGATTGAAGGAACATGCAGAATAAAAATGGTCATCATAATTTATAACAATGACGGTATAAGCAAATCAACTAAAACTTTTGAAACAAACAACAGCTAAGTGATTGACAATATGATAATTAACAAGAAAATTTTATTACAGATTAACAACTAATAAATATAATTTATGATCAAAAGTCAGATAGCTGAATCTACGTAATATAAGCTAAATATAAATCAAAAATAAAGATAAATAATAAATAATTATATAAGATTTTATACAATTTATATTTATATCAAGTCAAAATAAAAAATTGAAATTTAAGATAAAAGTCAATTATTATGAATTGACTAAAAGATAACAGACGATGTATAAGAATAAGGATTAGAGGTCATCATGATCCTAATGCTCGACCCAACATAGCAGTGGGGCCAAATACATGCTAATGACGTATTTACTCTGATGAATTTTGAGAAAATTCAACTTATGAAATTTTGAACTCGTCGAATAAAATAAGTAACGTTGGATAAATTGTCTGTTGCATAAATATTGCCAACAAAGGATTCACATGCATGTCGGTTTGTGAAAAGTGTTAATAACAATCACATTATATGTCTCTTACTCATTTGTTCAATAGACTAATTTATTAAATGATAAAAAACTAGCGTAAATGTATAACAGCTTTTTGAAGTGCCCTAAGTTTGTTGATTATCTGCGGAGCTGGAGACGATTATTCTTATACACTAATTCTTATATTTCATTGCACAACAACTAATTTTCTCCTCGACATCCTACTGATACGAGAAATGGCTGATTAAGCCCTTTTGTATTGAACAATCGCGGCAACAACTGATCACTTTGCACGACCTACTTCGTTGGTTGTGGAAGAAGATACCCTGCTAAAAGGAGGTTTTATTGTGATCCAATCAGAGTGGCACTCTTTCAAGCAGCTATTAGACTCTTTCCTGTTGTATAAAATGCAAGTTTGACCCGATTTAATTCTCAATCTCTTCGCAAGCTACCGGAATACTTTCTACTGCCTATAAAGGTCGTATTGTGACCATTTAAGAAGGCGAAATTTAATCCCACCAGGTTTTCATGGGTTTGTAAAAAGTCTTTCGGTTTATTATGCAACAGTGAAGTACACCAGTTTTGTCAAGTTAACAGCCATCAGCTAGATGTGGCTGTCGTTCTCGACTTTTCGGCTGCATTTGACCACATTTCTATTCCTTTTGTTATCACTTACTCAGGTCCCTCGGGTTGCCTGCGAGAATTGTTAACAGGGTGGAAATATTGCTGTACACCAAGCGATTCTTCTATGAAGACGACCCTGATGCACGTCAGTTTTACCCTATTACGGGTGTGTCTCAAGGCTCCCCACTTTCTCCAATCTTATATCTTGCTGCCTTCATTGAACTATGAAGGTCCTTGTTCTCTGCATCCCTGTTCTCTGCACGCAGGTGCAAAGATGTAGTCTCTGACATCAGCCAATTTTTAAAAAGATTAAAAGAACTGCGGATCATATCACACCTTGTTTTAAACCCCACCAAATCGCAGGTGGTTGTCTTTCATGGTGCCCCCGCGGTAAAGAAAAAACTCAAGAGATTAGCACTCTCTGATCTATCTTTCATCCTGACTAATCTACCACTCCCTACCTTCACAAATCGAGTAAAATACCTGGAGTTCACCATTACGGTGAACTAGTCAGCGAAAGCTGACCTGTATATACTTAAACGTATCCTGAAGGGAGCTAGCTGCGCCCTGCAACGGGTCCAACATCTGTCATTGAAAGAGAAAACCCAAGTGCGCCTATGTGGTACTTGGACTATCTCGGTATTAGTCTTCTTTTCAAGAGAACGTCCCCCAGAACAAAGACTAGGTTTCTCAAGATCCTCATCTTGCGTTTACCCGGCGTAGTCTGCACCCACTGTACTATTAAGTGTGAGTGGGGTGAAAGACCCCAAGTGGTTTAGTCACAAGGCGGCGTGTTGGAGTAGTTGGGGGCTCAGATCCCTATGGATTTGAGGCCGTAAATGGAACGGAAGACCGTAGCTGTCCAAAGACAAGCAGTTTAGTTGAAGATTAATGAAGAAGGTAAACTTATTTATGCTTGACTGATTTATGTTTGTGTTAACAAAATCTTATTAGTATTGCTGCCGTAACTCAATCAAATATTCGCGTTTGTAAATGTTCGTTTTATATATTCCTGAAGATGGCATCAAATACTTGGCGAGATGTTGAAGAGAATTTTAATTTATTTGTGCTGACTTTGTTTCTAGTTATCAAAAACAAATATTCTATAACTTTTGCGGATATTTTGAAATATGATGATATTTCCTTTGTAGCGGGTATGGATAAGTCATTAAAATTAAAACAAACTAATGAAATAAAACGGTTTTTATTTTATCAGTATTAAAAATATACCAAGAAAGAAAAAAATAATTTAATAAGAAATTCATTTTAAATCCTAATAATAATGTGTAAAAATAAATTAACTTTAGAATGCTTAATAATTATGAAAATATAACTTTATGAAACTGAAAAAACGGAAATAGCATTTTTTTTTTCTGCGACTATCTCGAGACGATTTCAGCTTTTACGTATTGCTTTAATAGGCGAATTTTCTAGTACGATTTTCTTGCGGTAGTATCGGTAAGTGGTTTTGTGGTGACTTTGTTTTAACTTTGTTTTAACTTTTTCTTATTTTTTCTTTTTGTTGTGTTTGACTTCTGATTGTTTCTAAGTTTCATTTTTAATAGTTTTTTAATTAAATATGGAATCGATAATGCTGTCTCCTACCAGGCTTGATAAATATATTGTTAAAGTAAACTGGCAATCCGTGATGACTAGAGATATGTTCAACCTAAATATGATAAGGCGTTTTATTAAACATAATAGTCCTATAAGACTGTTTAAACGAATTAGGTTTAGTGGTTCATATGCCATTGTATCTTTTTTTGAAGTTGATGTAAAAAACCAATTTATATCTTTTTTTGCCGATTCTACCGATTTTTCGGTTATTGACATATCCCCTAAAAGAAATGTTATCCTAAAATTTATTCCAATATTCGCCGAGCATAGTGAAATCTCAATGTTTTGCTCTGAAATTGGTGTTAAGATGCTTAAAAAGATAGCTATCTCAAACACACATTTTACAACTGTATTAGCAAAAGTAGATAACGAAAAGATATTTTTAGCAAAAAACGGCCATGCTCATTTGTTAGGACACGAAATTAAGATTGTTGAAATGGATGACAACGTATACAATAGTTTTAGGTTTCCCCAATGCTTTAGATGCCAAGAATGGGGTCATTACTCCCGTTTATGCCAGAAGAAAGTAAAGTGTGTTCACTGTGCAGAATCACACAACTCCAACACTTGTACTAATAGACACACCCATAAATGCGCAAACTGTGGGGAAGGTCACAAAGCATACAATAAATCTTGCCAACACTTCCAAAATTACATACTACCATATAACTTACAACATAATCAAGAAGTTAACTCCAACATATCATTCGCATCGGTTGCATCAAAACAACCCATTGTAACAAATGCAGATCATAATATCAACCAATACCCCTGCAAAACACCTACTAAACATAGTGATGCTAGTATGGATATGAATTCTATTAATAATCGATTAGAAAAACTATCTAAAGAAATAGAGCAAAATAAAAATTACTGTCAGAAAGAACTCAGATCAATAAACGATGAGTTGGACAATATCAATGATAAAATTATTAATCTAGGATATGGAATGGATAAAGTTGTACAAGTAGTAGAAAATCTATCAAACAATCAAACAATCTTTAGCACCCAAGTGATATCTCTCTTAAAAGAATACGGACTAGAATTTAAATGCACCACATCTTCAACGAAATGAACAATAATAAACTAGCAATCGTCTCATGGAACTGTGCTTCAGTATCAAATGCAGCTCATATTTTAAAAGAGGGATACTTTAATGTAGTCGCTTTACAAGAAGCAAGAACACAAAGAGTTCTATCTGATGTATTCCTAGAATATAATCTATTTCACTTAAATATTAAGAACGATAGCCCATTTAACTTGGCCACCTATATTAATAAATATTTACACCCTTCTTTAATAATGTCCGGCTATAACGATTTCTTTTCATTTCAAATAATAAAAATTATTCTAAACGGTGCAGCATTTAAATTTGCAAATATATATATTAAGAGTAAGGCTAAGTCAAAAAAAGGTTTGTGGCCTAGAAAATTTGCAGATGAGATTAGAAATAAGTTTCAGTGGCTAATGGATAATAATTTGGATTTCATTATAGGTGACTACAACGATAACGGCGGAGTTAATATAATAAGATGCATTAACGATAGGTTTACAGTAGAACTTCCAAACGAATATACTTTTTTTAATCGTACAAAGAAATGGTTTTCCACTATCGACTTTGCAATTTTAAACAGAGACAGTGCTATTGACATTGAATGGCGATGTAACATTCAACCAGAAAACTCCATAATAGGTCACTGCATGGTTGTATTTGAATCTAAATCAACCAAAACATTTTTAAAGACTGTATTCGCTCCTAATTCCATCAACATTAATAATTTTAATCAGTCAGTAACATCGTACTTGTCTACCTCGTTAGATCGGTTACATTGTCATGAGTTTAAAAATCTTCTAGGTCCCCATCTGGATAGTGATAATCCAAAGTTTAAAGTTTCTCAAGTCGCTTCTGTAATAAATAATTATTTTAATATTAATTTTAACCTTTCTACTCTATATATCAATTCTGAAATTTTATCTGAAATCAATATTAATTTTTACACCATTATAAACGATGGATTTCTTTCGTTCCTTAGAAACATTAATGTAATCCAACACAAACACACCAACGACATTTCATTTCTCTTAGTGAATAATATTCTTGAAGGCATAAATAAATGCTTACTGAATGCATCCGACACCTTTTTATATAAGCAAAGATCGATAAACCGCAAATATTCAAACATCAAAATTAAAAAATTAAAAATGAAACAAAATTTACTAGATTTATGTGGAAATCTTGAGGAGGCGCATAGGATTCAGTCTTACATAGAAAGATTGCAATATAAGTTAATCCTAACCAATGAAATAAAGAAGATTAAATGTTATAAACCGTTTTCCAAAAATTGGTGGAATACAGTACATCGTAGAAAATTCAGAACTTGGAAAACGGCAGCATCCCGTTGGATCTCATCAACATCTTTTGACGAAGTCCAAGAAGCTATAAGAACAAAATTAACATCTAACGCTGAAACCTTAAATGACGAAAAGATGCTAAACAAATATCTAATTTTAGACTGTATTAATACATCAGTAGGCATCGATATATCCTATAAGGATATACTAGACGCATTTCCTAGTAATTCGAAAGTTTCAAGCAATGGAATGTCATGTCCTCCGGCTGCAATAAAACTTCTAAGTTTAAAGAATAAAATAAGAATAGCCAAGCATCTAGTAAACTGCTCACTGTCGGAGTATCTAAGCATTGGATGTGGTAAAATGATAATTTTACCGAAAAATAAATTTATCAATAATATAAAAGATATCCGTCCAATTACAATTTCCAACCCATTACTAACGGCAGTTGAAAGAGCTTTGGCAATAAAAGTCTCGCAATTTTATGAACGAAACAATCTAATTAACAATAATATCTTCGGTTTTAGGAAAGGAAAAAGCACAGTTGGTGCGGTACGGGATTTACAGATGTTCATTAATAAATATAATTGTCCGTGGATACTATATTCCCTTGATATTTCAGGAGCTTTTGATAATATATCTCAAGCAGAAATTTTAAAAACATTGATAAGGGATAAAGTTCCAAGTAACATAATTAAACGAATATGGGCTTGTCTCAAAGCAAGATATTTTTACATTGATGGACATAAAGATACAAAATATTACCTCAAGCAAGGTGTGCCGCAAGGATCTCCATTAAGTCCGATACTTTATGTAATTACCACTAGACATATTTTAAACAATCTATGTGATAAACTCGTGCATGGAGTCATCTACGCTGACGACATTTCTTTGGTCTTTCTGAGAACCAAAAAGATGGCGTCAAAGGAGAAGTGTATGGAAAAATGCAAGATCGTCATTGACAAAATAAAACGTCGCCTGGCACGCTTAGGTTTAAATTTTAACATGAATAAATTTAAATACATTACCGGAAAATTCAAACACAAACGTGAGTTTACACGATTTGATGTAACAACTAACGGAAAACATTGCAGGACGGTAAAAATATTAGGATCGACTTTCACAGCATCATTGTCAAAAAAGCCAGATATGAACAAACTCAGAAAAATCATTAAAAAAGGTATATCAGTTTTTCACAGAGCCTTGAAACTTAATATATCACTAAGTAAATCATGCATTGTTTTAAATACATTTATTCTGTCTGGTTTATACTTCTATTCTAGAAATAGGCCGCCTGAACAACGACAAACCTATCTAGACTTAGTTATGACGATGTTAAAAACAAACAAGAACACCAGTAGTTGCATGCATAAAAACATGTTAACAAAATATATCAATTTTTATTATAGAAAAATTATAAATGGTTTATGAAATCAATAAAACACTTTAAATACTGAGAATACATTTTATTTTTCAGATAAATCATTTCTGTCATCATTGCAGATTATAATTTTATTTTTTGTAATAATTTTAATTATTATTTGTGTTTATGTACATTGTTAATTGGAATGCTACTATGGAAGAATCCGCGACAATAATATGAAGAAAACGAACAGAAGACACAATGCAAGGCAAACAATTTCTAGGAACCATGGATTTGACACAAAACAATTCATATGTTTCTGTTTCGAATGTTTTCTACTTTTTCAAATAAATTGTGTAAAAAAAAAAAAAAAAAAATAGCATACTTACCTGGCGCAGGGGTAAACGATGATCAAGAAGGTCGTTCCCCCGGACCGAGGCTGAGTCATTGCACGTCGATTCGGTTGAAGTCTGCGATTTCCCCAAACTGGGGAACCTCGGGCGCAGAATTTGTGATAGTTGGGGTTGCGTTCGCGCGCCCCTTTATAAATAAAGAAAAATTCTAAAATTGTCATTGAATACTGATAAAATTGACTAATACTTAAGCATGTCAACGTTATGGTGTGACATCACATGGTAAAGATTAAGCTTCTATTTTATCTTTTCTTTTAGCATATAATATCCAAGTGTGCAATTTTTTTCTAATATCTAAATTTTTGCACGGATTATTCATTTTGATGACAAAACGGTATTTGCTACTCTTCTTCCGTGTCCTACTTTAATGATAACGTATTTCACGCGGATTGATTTTACTTTGAATATTTTTTCTGCGTTATTTTTCGCTTTGTTGCAAATTTCGTATTTTTTACTATATACTATTTTATCTGTCTAATGCGCATTTTCCGTTACTCTAACTACATTCATATTCTATATTGTGTTCTATCCTTTTTACAATGCTCAAGAGATCATTTTCCTACTACAACCAGGTCCGTCTTACACTTATGGCGATGGTTGTATTTGCGCGAATTACATTTTCAAATTATTGTAATCATGATTTCCGCAATTTTTCTTTAATCAGCTGAATTTCAAATCAATAATAATAAGGAATTTCTTAAATAAGTCCTTGTTATTAATTCTTTATTGTTCATTATTGTAATCATGCTTTCCGTAATTTTTCTTTAATCAGCTGTATTTCAAATCAATAATATAAGGAATAATTAATTAATAATAATAATTATAATAAGTCAATGATTACAATAATAATAATTAATAACAAGTCCTTATTATTAATTCTTTATTGTTCATTATTGCATACAATTTTGTTTGTAACAATACAACACTCTGCTTTAAACGGTGTGTATGACCAAATGACCATGCGGTAAATCTTTCATTTATGATTATTTATCATTTTTATCGCATATTACACCAGTTATCGCTCGCCATTTTCTTACGCACAATTGGTCCTTCTAGAGATCTCAACTGCAATCGATCCATCTGCGGCTACGGTGATCCCCATATATTGAAAGTCCTCTTTAGTTTTAATAATAATACCCTCAATCTGGAAGTAATCTGCTTTGAAATCTCTTGCGAACAATAAATATCTTCTTAAGATTTAGGTGTAGGCAGTATTTTTCCAGTTGGTTTTTCCATGCATTGACATGTAGCTCCAGGTCCTTCATATCATCGCATAAAACCATTACATCATCAGCGTACAAGATAGTCCATAAAACAGGTTAATGTATGCCGCTAGTTATTTCATATATAACCGGTATTGACAGGAGGGGTGATAAAACGGGTCTTTGGTGTACTCCTACAGCTATTTAGAATGATTGTGACAATCCAGCGCGATTTCACTTTACTTACCGATTGAGTGTATAAGATCTTTGCCAACTCAACAATTTCTGGCACATTATGCTGTCTTAGTGCGTACCAGATAACGTTCATGGATACTCTATCAAACCCCTTTTCGAGATCAAAAGAGGCAATTTGTAGTGGATTTAGCTTTTCGCGGTGCTTTATCAACAACTGCCTTCATGTGTTAATGGCGTCTATCGTTCCACATCCCTTCACAAATCTAGTTTGGTTCACTGTAATCTATGCAATAAAACGAAGTCTTCGCTCGATTACTTTCTCAATAATCTGTATCGTGTGCGATAATAGACTAACCGGCGGAGTAGTTTGAGCAAGCTGCTGGAATTACCTTGTTTCCAAATCCTTACAGTCACACTCTCTGTCCAGTCACGAGGCATTTGTCTTTACCGAAATACACTGTTTAAGAACGCTGTTAACCAATCTGCTGGTTGTCAGCATGACGATTTTCATATCTCAGATGATATTTTATTTGTGCCTTAATCTCTTACGGTCGTAAATTATTTAGGGCGGATGTAACTTTTTTTATTATTGATTTCTTCCGTAGTACCGAGAACAGGATTGATACAAGGGATCGGTGGTGAGGAATATCAGTTGTGCTGATCATCATGTAGTGTTTCCTCCATATTTCACATCTTTTTTTTACAGTTTGAGAGTTTCCGGTACTGTCATTGATACCATGAAAACTCCAAATGTCCTTGCTGTTTTCTTTCAGTTTTTAGCCAAGCGTTATAAAGTTTTTTCACTTTTGACTACTGTCCAGTTCATCATACAGGGACCCCGGCTATTTGCTCGTAGTAACAGCAACTACACATTTTGCGCGTTTTCGGGCATCTTTATATCCATTCCAATTTTTTAAATTTTTGACCTGTAGAAAATCATGATTTTTCTTCTTTTTCCTCACTGCCTCATTAACTTCCTCGGTCCACAGTCTGGCACATTTTTTATTTTGCGCCTTCCTTACTTTACCACTTCTCAATATTTCTTCGCAAACCTATGTATTTACTTCTTCACCTTTGTCAACGTCCCTTATATCGTTATGATGGGAAGCAGAACAATGTAGCCGATAAAATCCATATCACGTTCTTTTATCCTACACCACTTTATTCGTTCTGGTTTATTGTGATAGCATCGTTGACGTCGTATTCATTAACCGTATCTTATATATAACTGGTCTGTGTTGAGTCGCAACATTTTCGTATAGAATTAATTTGCAATTCAGGACAGTTTTCAATTATCTTCATTTTACGAGACTAATTGATCTGATATATTGCGCTTCTGCAATAAAACGTTGCTAGAGTGATACCCTTTTTTGAACAAAATGTTGGCCATCACTAATTTATTGACGACAGCGAACTCGAGGATTCGCGTTCCTTTATTGTTTTTGTTGCCATATTCATTTACACAGTGACAATGTGACCAACATTTGATAATTCAGTGTGTCCGTTCAAATCATCCACAATCATCAGATAAACTTCTTATGGTATATCACACGTTACTTGCTCCAACACGTTCAAAAACTCGTTCTTTATATCCAATGGTGGCCCAATTTGTGAGGCGTATGCGCTGACGAAGTAAAGGTTCACTTTATCACTATGAGAAATATTTTTATCAATCTTCCAGAGTATCGCTGACTTCAAGCGCAGAAGGGACAAGTTTCTTGGAAATAACAACTCCCACTCCGTTCTTTCAATGGTATCTACTATAGATGACTGTGTATCTATCGCCAAGATCACTTGATTTAGCTTTAGCCCAATGAGTTTCCTTGACGGCACATATCTTACATTTGTTCATTTTTGTTGAAACGGTATTGATAGCGAACAGACAGCCTTTCGCGAAGGTCTGTTACTGTACATGATACAGTTTAGACCCATGTAATTCGCGGATAAGTACTACTGCAATCGTCTACTCAAATATGTCTAGCATGGTAGCGCAAATGTTAGCATAGCCTTGATTTCCACTAGATATAAAACAGTTTTATACCATGTACTCCTTGTTCGGGACTAGGGTGATCCTCGATCTGAACCTGTCCAACAAATGTGACCCAAAGTTGACATAGTTCTAAATTCCTTGAACAGAGAATGATCCTTTTCAGATTGAGTTGTCGGTGATGCTCGAACCACTGAGATTGCCGGAGTGCGCGACAATAGGCATTTGAATAAGGTTTTCATTGCGCAGGTGTAATCAGACATTCACCGGTGTAATTAGACTTTGTATTCGACTTCGGTGTAATTCACAAGCATGCTGTAGGACTCGGTTGTGTGTTCGAATGTCAGTTGTCATCATGTATCACGCCATTAGATACACCACAGGTGTATTGTATCTAATACAATGTACATGTGGATTGCAATATATAGGAAAAGCATATCAAATGTTAAAAACTAGCTTTAGGCAACACAAATAAAATAAACAGCATAACAGTCAAACTATATTTCATAAACATATGAGATTAATAGGACATGATATTAAAAACTGTAAATTATTTATTTTAGAACATATTATCGAAGATAACATATCAATATTAAATCAAAAACTATTAGAAAAAGAAGATTTTTGGATTAAAACGCTTAATTCCATGTAATCATTAGGAGTGAATGACGAGGTACAAGGAATCGACAGAAGTAGTATAGTACATAATAAACAACTATATAATAATCCGGTTAAACGCAAACCAAGAAGTCATGGTGATAAAAGGAATAAGAAAGTAGAGTTGAAAATATTAAAAAAGATATGCATATAAATGAACAATTAGAAATATTAAAACAACTTTTAAGAGATAATAAGCTGAAGGACCTTTATGTAAATATAATAATTTTTATATATTATATGTTTAATAAATCAAAGATTAATTAACGACTATGATATGCTAAGTTGTATAATAGACAGTTATTGAAATACAAAATACTAAAATCGTACAATAATTTTTTTTTTTTTTTTTTTTTTTTTTGATTTTTTTTTTGAAAAAAATATAAAAAAAAACAAACAAATATAGTTATACTATAAATTTTAGTTCATTGAGTTTGCAGGTCGATGTCGAGCAGAACGAGGACCGCGAATACACATCGAAATTGAACGAGCCAACTGAATTCCAATCTTTGACCGTAATTTTGTCAATTCTTCTGAGTAGGAATGATTGTTTTTTATTGCCATATTCTGTGCAATTCTCTGAATTAATTGTGCAGATGATTTTACTGCTCCACCGAAACATGATAACACGATAGGTGCGAAATTCGCCCTTTCTATGGCAGTTACTCTCTCTTGATACTTAGCGAATTTACGTGTTTCGTGATATGTAAAAGCAGCCTCAGCGGATTTCGAAAGGTTGGACGGAGCGAAAACGTTAAAAACGCAAGTATCAAATAAAGTTCGCTCCGAACGACTTCCATAAAAACCACAGCAGGCGATATCCAAACGTGCATCATGAGCGCGAGATGTAGATATGCGCTCGAAATGAATACTAGAATTTTCTGGCAGTAGTGTTGGCTCTTTTTGCACATTATCACATATTTCTGTCAAGGTTTTAGAAAATATATCACGAATTGAATCATGTCTTATCGATGGATGACCTCCGCTGGGACAGGTAAGTGAGTGAGCCAGAGAATTATGTTCACCGCAGGTGCAATGAGAGGGCGCGTCTAGTGGTAGTCTATGATATCGAGCTGCAAGTGCGTCACGAAATTCTACATTGCTAACTCGAGTCCAACGATCACTCGTAGGATATGTGGAGAGCCATGACGAGGCACCTTTGACTTGTAGATGTTCCATAATACGTAACAAATTGTCACCAACATTAGCTACTCGATCTCTAAGCAATGACTTTTGAATATCAATCTTTGAAGTGCCTATAAGGGCAATGCGTTTGGATTGTTCAGTCCTTAAGTCCACACCGTATAAGCCATTTAAATAAGGAGTGCATATATCTTTTGAGCTTTTAAACTCTTCTATCGCAGTAAAACGTGGGTCAGCAATACCTAGACCACCTAGTCTTATCGGAAGGGAAAATAACGGCCATAAATAATCGTCGTCAGGCAATTTCAAATTAAAAAGCTTATCAAAACGCTTCTGAATGGTGTCATAGAGATCATCGAAACTACCAATTGAACAGTTTGTGGTTCTTTGCAATTGAATCCATTTATGCTGAAGCGATCTGGTCATACTAGTATAGCTTATCTGCAAATCAAGAATACTCACGTCAGCAAGACGATTTACTAATGAGCAATAATTAGAGATCTTTTGTTCCGTAGTTTTATTTATATAATCATCTGTTTTAATAGGAGCACCGAGTACTAACGTGCCATCGACAACAATGTCGATTCCCGTTTCATTAAAAAGTTTGCGGGTACTATCTGCATTTTCGGGACTAGTTAGTAGAACGCATTTGTTGCTGTTGACATGAAATCCGAAAGCACGGCCGTAGTCACACAAGAATTTGAAAGCCTTGTAAATTTGCACAGGTTCGCCGATTAAATTGCCATCATCCGCGTACCAGAATTGGTTGATGTTAGGAAACTTCTCAGTAATGTTCAACAATAATGGCAGGGTTGCTACGGCAAAAGCTGGCATAGCAAGTACATCACCTTGCGTAAATCCCTCTTGGGATTTGATGAAACTATCACCAGTTGAAAAATTTGAAGGGTTATCGTAAAAATTGTGTAGTATAGTAGACATAGAGGGACAAATGCGTGATATATTAGCGAGAGCTGCCTTTCGATTTATTCTGTTAAATGCATTATCTGCATCAACAGTGAGAAGAACTGCATCAGGATCTTTTAACAGGCATTCGCGAACTGCGTGCGTGACGCACTCCACTCCAGCTCGTTGACCAGCGCACATTTGCAACCGTCCGCACACTTCTTGAATATCATTGGAAATTATAGAAAGAATGGCTTTCGACATTATTCTCCTACTAACGTCGCCAATACCAATAGGCCTTATTCCGGATTTCTTGGATAAGGCTATTAATCTGCTTGAAGCCAATACATTTATAACATTAGTAGGCATAAGCTCAGTAGCTAAAGATTTTGCGAACGTTGACAAAACTTTAGTCAATTCAGCAGATTCGTGACCAAACTTAGTTAACATCTGTAGCCATGACTGTGCATCAATGCCGGAGGGACCTGCTCCACCTTTAACACGTTTAGCCATACGAATTATCAATTCACTATCGATTGAATCAAAAATCACAGGGTGAAAATTTGGAACTGTGATTGGGAAAGACCAGTTAACAGCATGAGGAACTAATGGGCTCGGTACAGGGTGCTTGTCGAGTAATAATTCCCGAACAGTTTTAGAACCAATCACATCCTCTGGTTGCAAAGAAACGCCATCATAAGAATCGTTGTCTAGAAGATGCATTGCTGTGTTCAGTCGAGAGCTTTCAACCAATGAGACGAATTTTTTGCGCCAATCTCTTGACTTCGAAGGTTGAATTTTTAAGGCTTTCATATTTTGAAGGGCCGAGGCTTCAGCGTATAATCCAGCATAGTCATTATTGAACCACATGTCCAATCGTCGGGATAAAGTTGATTTCAATGATTTGGGAGATTGACGAGAATTACGTTGAAGAATAAGATGTCCAAAGATGATGTACTTAGTAAAAGTTTCCGAATTAGTGAGAGAATCCCTGAATATGCGTGCAAGTTCTGATATAAATTGTTTGGACTCTGAACATTTTGGAAGTCGAAATAAGTTAGGTTTCCATTGTATGACGATCGAGAATATATCCTGTATAGACAATACATCGGACTCTTGACGAGTATTCATTGTGTAATTTATATTTATATGGTTGTTAAGAGGACAATGCCGATGATCAGAGTTTTCACAATCTGAATTCGGTTTACTCAATATGGATATAGCAATATTATTGGAAGCTGTTGCGGAGCAATTTTCTTCACGATTGGAACAATTCACAGCTGAGCAATTCAAGCATAGGATATTCTGCTTAGCACATCGACATCCTTTACATTTAGCATTCGGGCCGTTGCATGAACAGCATTTCAGAGTTGTCGCAGGCTTGCCCTTGGGCATTTATTTTGTTTAAGAACAGAATTGAATTGCACTGTAATTTGCTAGAACAGTTATAAATTTTAATAATTATAATCGTTCTTCTATAATCGTTCTTCTATAATCGTTCTTCTATAATCGTTCTTCTATAATCGTTCTTCTATAATCGTTCTTCTATAATCGTTCTTCTATAATCGTTCTTCTATAATCGTTCTTCTATAATCGTTCTTTGTATGTTATTTTATCTCAAATGTATGTTTATCAGAAACCAATACTAATGAAAGAGTTTAATTCTAATT
Organism: Pomphorhynchus laevis; assembly: GCA_012934845.2. Taxonomy (NCBI): domain Eukaryota; kingdom Metazoa; phylum Acanthocephala; class Palaeacanthocephala; order Echinorhynchida; family Pomphorhynchidae; genus Pomphorhynchus; species Pomphorhynchus laevis. The sequence continues at coordinate 182,738 of WNNJ02003008.1, forward strand.
ATTTAAATGTACATCCAACATCTGAACGTAGTGAGTTAAGTTTAGAAACAATTATTACAAGTTACTGTTCTATACTGGATAAAAAGGGTATAAAGGTTGAATAAAACCTAGGTTTATATGTAGTGCATTTAAATGTGCATTAAAATCACTTTCTGTCTATATGAATAAAGTACTTATAGTAATTAAAGCACACTTCAAAAAATATTGTAAGGTAATCGAAATTAATACTGGTATAAAACACTATTTTAGTATTAATTCTACAAAAGAATTTTAAGAATAGACAATAGGAATAAATTTTCAAAATATAAATACATACGATTTTAGTACGATTTATACAAATCTAGATTTAGTAGATTTTAAAGAACCATTAGTAAAAATTATTAATCTTCTATTCGGAAAAAGATATGATAATATGTTGTAAAAACTATAGGGCCTACCCAACAAAAATTAAACCATTAAGTAAATATAAATATGCGGATAAAATTGAATTAATAGAATCCTTAAATATTTTTATAAATCAAAATTATTTAAAGTAGGGACATCTATATTTAGACCAGTAAAGGGTGTTCCAATGGGAGTAATAGTAGCCCAATTATAGCTGACTTGTTTTTAATCTTTATAGAATATGAATTTGTTCATAACTGTGTAAAATCTAAATCTAAACTATATAAATATATGAATAATATGTTTCAATACATTGATGATATATATGGAGACAGAAAAAGCAACGTTAGAAAGCAACAAAAGTTACATGTACTCAACCTGTTTGGAAAAATACGTAAGTACTTAAGATTTTAATTTTAAATCTTTTTAATGTAACAGAAAAAATTGTATAGTTTGTGATGTTATAAATAATAATTGTATTGTAAGTAGTTCGACAAGCAAAAGTTTTTTGTTAAATATCAATGATAATTGTAACTGCAATAATTCAGGTGTAGTGTATCTAATACAATGTACATGTGGATTGCAATATATAGTAAAGACATATCAAATGCTAAAAACTAGGTTTATGCAACACATCTATAATACACAACATAATAGTCAAACTATATTTCATAAGCAAATGAAATTAATAGAAAATTATATTAAAAGCTGTAAGTTTTTTTAGAACATATTGTTGAAGAAAATAAGGAAATATTAATTCAAAAACTATTAGAAAGAGAAGATTTTTTGATTGAAACGCTTAATTCCAGGTACCCGTTAAGATTGAATGACATGGTACAAGGAATTGGCAGCAGTAGTCTAGTAAATAATAAACAACTATATAAAAAGAATTCAGTTAAACGCTAGCCAAGATGTCGATTCTGCCATACAATGGAATGTAAGCTACGTTGATTTGAACGGTATTATCCATTTCTGAATGTTCTAGTCAAGTTAGACAATTCCAAAATAACGACTACAATTTATCGGAAACCTGACATTCCTTGGAACATCACGTCTTGTAAAAATGATATGGATATCATCTGAAAGTAATTAGACAGACCTGGAAACAAGCCCTCTTATCGCCTGTATCGCACGATAAAAATAAATCAAACAGGCTCTTTGTTCAAACGAGAATAGTGAACGTCGATGATAACAGACACTACTATCAAGAAATCGGACAACAGGCAAAAAAAGCGAGTAATACCTTATTTGAAGAAAGGCGCGACTCTAGCTAGGATCTTTAAACGGAAATCCCGTCAAACAAATTCAAATGGGTATATGAAATCCTTTGCAAGGATTGTCCTTCATCTTACATCTGACAGACAAAACAAGGTCTAAGTAAATGAATATACCAACATACGGCAGAAATTAAGAGAGGAGAACACTCGTGAGCCCTGCTAAATCACATGATATCCAAAGATCATTCAATTAATTTCGATGGCTCTGTAGTAATAGAGAGATTTCCTACTTAGGCGACGCCTAATAAAATAATCGATACATATACGTGACAACGAGTGCCGATGAAAGGCAATAAGGACATTTGGATTCTGAAAATTCCATTCTCGGCACACGAAAAGAAACTAGCAACGTCATCAAAAACACACCAATTGGAAGTCAAATTTTAAATGAAATCTTATTTTTTCACTCAAATTCTCCCAGGAAATATTTTCGTCAGAAACTGTCTCAATATGAAAAAAATTAGTTTTTGATGAGGACTACTGCGTCGTCGAAAATTTAAAGAAAATATTGTCTTAAGCCTTTAATCGAATGGATTTTGCTAGAAAACCAAACATTTCGTCATGTTGTTTATGGCAGTTTCTATTGCTATTGAAACAGGTTTTTTAATTGACGAAATAAACCAGATATCATAAAAATTAAATTTTTAACCATGTTACCATAAAAATAATTTCAAACAGAAAATCGTAAAATATATGAATCAAGAAAATATTATTAAAAGTAAATTTAAACGCTTAAGCGGAAATTTGTAATGGAAATAAAAAATTGTTTGGGTAAGGATATAATCTTCAATTTAAAGACTAACGCGGATAGATGAAAGTCAGCGGAAACCAAAGCGTGAAATAAACATATTGTATTAGTAGCTGATGAGGTACACAAATGCTGAATTGTAGCGTACTGCTGATGGCTCAAACATATAGGATTGAAGGAACATGCAGAATAAAAATGGTCATCAAAATTTATAACAATGACGGTATAAGCAAATCAACTAAAACTTTTGAAACAAACAACAGCTAAGTGATTGACAATATGATAATTAACAAGAAAATTTTATTACAGATTAACAACTAATAAATATAATTTATGATCAAAAGTCAGATAGCTGAATCTACGTAATATAAGCTAAATATAAATCAAAAATAAAGATAAATAATAAATAATTATATAAGATTTTATACAATTTATATTTATATCAAGTCAAAATAAAAAATTGAAATTTAAGATAAAAGTCAATTATTATGAATTGACTAAAAGATAACAGACGATGTATAAGAATAAGGATTAGAGGTCATCATGATCCTAATGCTCGACCCAACATAGCAGTTGGGCCAAATACATGCTAATGACGTATTTACTCTGATGAATTTTGAGAAAATTCAACTTATGAAATTTTGAACTCGTCGAATAAAATAAGTAACGTTGGATAAATTGTCTGTTGCATAAATATTGCCAACAAAGGATTCACATGCATGTCGGTTTGTGAAAAGTGTTAATAGCAATCACATTATATGTCTCTTACTGATTTGTTCAATAGACTAATTTGTTAAATGATAAAAAACTAGCGTAAATGTATAACAGCTTTTTGAAGTGCCCTAAGTTTGTTGATTATCTGCGGAGCTGGAGACGATTATTCTTATACACTAATTCTTATATTTCATTGCACAACAACTAATTTTCTCCTCGACATCCTACTGATACGAGAAATGGCTGATTAAGCCCTTTTGTATTGAACAATCGCGGCAACAACTGATCACTTTGCACGACCTACTTCGTTGGTTGTGGAAGAAGATACCCTGCTAAAAGGTGGTTTTATTGTGATCCAATCAGAGTGGCACTCTTTCAAGCAGCTATTAGACTCTTTCCTGTTGTATAAAATGCAAGTTTGACCCGATTTAATTCTCAATCTCTTCGCAAGCTACCGGAATACTTTCTACTGCCTATAAAGGTCGTATTTTCAATTTCACTCCGAGAGAACTAAAGGTTCTAGCAAAAATGCTACATCTTCCTAATCTCTCTGTTTCCTTCAGACAAGTTCTCTCGAAAGTATATTGTAGTTAAAGGTACAAACTGTAATTGAGCAAGGATAACGCTATCATTGTTCGCCTTAATTATCTCAGTCTTCTTTTTAAAAGATTTTCAAAAACAATAAGTTTGTTAGCTGGAAGTTGAGATCATCGGGCTGGATTAGTAACATCGTCTTAATAAAGTTTTGGAAGATTTACAATCCATCACAATTATAAAGCCACTCTTTCTCCGGGTTGCCTGCGAGAATTGTTAACAGGGTGAAAATATTGCTGTACACCAAGCGATTCTTCTATGAAGACGACCCTGATGCACGTCAGTTTTACCCTATTACGGGTGTGTCTCAAGGCTCCCCACTTTCTCCAATCTTATATCTTGCTGCCTTCATTAAACTATACAAAAAATTCAAACGCGATCAACATCTTGTGGTATATGCCGATGATACCGCATCCCTGTTCTCTGCACGCAGGTGCAAAGATGTAGTCTCTGACATCAGCCGTTTTTTATAAGATTAAAAGAACTGCGGATCATATCACACCTTGTTTTAAATCCCACCAAATCGCAGGTGGTTGTCTTTCATGGTGCCCCCGCGGTAAAGAAAAAACTCAAGAGATTAGCACTCTCTGATCTATCTTTCATCCTGACTAATCTACCACTCTCTACCTTCACAAATCGAGTAAAACACCTGGAGTTCACCATTACGGTGAACTAGTCAGCGAAAGCTGACATGTATATACTTAAACGTATCCTGAAGGGAGCTAGCTGCGATCTGCAACGGTCCAACATTTGTCATTGAAAGAGAAAACCCAAGTGCGCCTATGGGGTACTTGGACTATCTCGGTATTAGTCTTATTTTCAAGAGAACGTCCCCCAGAACAAAGACTAGGGTTTCTCAAGATCCTCATCTTGCGTTTATTCGGCATAGTCTGCACCCACTGGACTATTAAGTGTGAGTGGGGTGAAAGCCCCCAAGTGGTTTAGTCGCAAGGCGGCGTGTTGGAGTAGTTGGGGGCTCAGATCCCTATGGATTTGAGGCCGTAAATGGAACGGAAGACCGTAGGTGTCCAAAGACAAGCAGTTTAGTTGAAGATTAATGAAGAAGGTAAACTTATTTATGCTTGACTGATTTATGTTTGTGTTAACAAAATCTTATTAGTATTGCTGCCGTAACTCAATCAAATATTCGCGTTTGTAAATGTTCGTTTTATATATTCCTGAAGATGGCATCAAATACTTGGCGAGATGTTGAAGAGAATTTTAATTTATTTGTGCTGACTTTGTTTCTAGTTATCAAAAACAAATATTCTATAACTTTTGCGGATATTTTGAATATGATGATATTTCCTTTGTAGCGGGTATGGATAAGTCTTTAAAATTAAAACAAACTAATGAAATAAAACGGTTTTAATTTTATCAGTATTAAAAATATACCAAGAAAGAAAAAAATAATTTAATAAAAAATTCATTTTAAATCCTAATAATAATGTGTAAAAATAAATTAACTTTAGAATGCTTAATAATTATGAAAATATAACTTTATGAAACTGAAAAAACGGAAATAGCATACTTACCTGGCGCAGGGGTAAACGATGATCAAGAAGGTCGTTCCCCCGGACCGAGGCTGAGTCATTGCACGTCGATTCGGTTGAAGTCTGCGATTTCCCCAAACTGGGGAACCTCGGGCGCAGAATTTGTGATAGTTGGGGTTGCGTTCGCGCGCCCCTTTATAAATAAAGAAAAATTCTAAAATTGTCATTGAATACTGATAAAATTGATTAATACTTAAGCATGTCAACGTTATGGTGTGACATCACATGGTAAAGATTAAGCTTCTATTTTATCATTTCTTTTAGCATATAATATCCAAGTGTGCAATTTTTTTCTAATATCTAAATTTTTGCACGGATTATTCATTTTGATGACAAAACGGTATTTGCTACTCTACTTCCGTGTCAAACTTCAATGATAACGTATTTCACGCGGATTGATTTTACTTTGAATATTTTTCTGCATTATTTTTTCGCTTTGTTGCAAATTTCGTATTTTTTACTATATACTATTTTTCCTGTCTAATGTGCATTTTCCGTTACTCTAACTACATTCATATTCTATATTGTGTTCTATCCTTTTTACAATGCTCAAGAGATCATTTTCCTACTACAACCAGGTTCGTCTTACACTTATGACGATGGTTGTATTTGCGCGAATTACATTTTCAAATTATTGTAATCATGATTTCCGCAATTTTTCTTTAATCAGCTGAATTTCAAATCAATAATAATAAGGAATTTCTTAAATAAGTCCTTATTATTAATTCTTTATTGTTCATTATTGTAATCATGCTTTCCGTAATTTTTCTTTAATCAGCTGTATTTCAAATCAATAATATAAGGAATAATTAATTAATAATAATTATTATAATAAGTCAATAATTACAATAATAATTAATAACAAGTCCTTATTATTAATTCTTTATTGTTCATTATTGCATACAATTTTGTTTGTAACAATACAACACTGCTTTAAACGGTGTGTATGACCAAATGACCATGCGGTAAATCTTTCATTTATGATTATTTATCATTTTTATCGCATATTACACCAGTTATCGCTCGCCATTTTCTTACGCACAATTGGTCCTTCTAGAGATCTCAACTGCAATCGATCCATCTGCGGCTACGGTGATCCCCATATATTGAAAGTCCTCTAGTTTTAATAATAATACCATCAATCTGGAAGTAATCTGCTTTGAAATCACCTGCGAACAATAAATATCTTCTTAAGATTTAGGTGTAGGCAGTATTTTTCCAGTTGGTTTTTCCATGCATTGACATGTAGCTCCAGGTCCTTCATATCATCGCATAAAACCATTACATCATCAGCGTACAAGATAGTCCATAAAACAGGTTAATGTATGCCGCTAGTTATTTCATATATAACCGGTATTGACAGGAGGGGTGATAAAACGGGTCTTTGGTGTACTCCTACAGCTATTTAGAATGATTGTGACAATCCAGCGCGATTTCACTTTACTTACCGATTGAGTGTATAAGATCTTTGCCAACTCAACAATTTCTGGCACATTATGCTGTCTTAGTGCGTACCAGATAACGTTCATGGATACTCTATCAAACCCCTTTTCGAGATCAAAAGAGGCAATTTGTAGTGGATTTAGCTTTTCGCGGTGCTTTATCAACAACTGCCTTCATGTGTTAATGGCGTCTATCGTTCCACATCCCTTCACAAATCTAGTTTGGTTCACTGTAATCTATGCAATAAAACGAAGTCTTCGCTCGATTACTTTCTCAATAATCTGTATCGTGTGCGATAATAGACTAACCGGCGGAGTAGTTTGAGCAAGCTGCTGGAATTACCTTGTTTCCAAATCCTTACAGTCACACTCTCTGTCCAGTCACGAGGCATTTGTCTTTACCGAAATACCCTGTTTAAGAACGCTGTTAACCAATCTGCTGGTTGTCAGCATGACGATTTTCATATCTCAGATGATATTTTATTTGTGCCTTAATCTCTTACGGTCGTAAATTATTTAGGGCGGATGTAACTTTTTTTATTATTGATTTCTTCCGTAGTACCGAGAACAGGATTGATACAAGGGATCGGTGGTGAGGAATCTCAGTTGTGCTGATCATCATGTAGTGTTTCCTCCATATTTCACATCTTTTTTTTACAGTTTGAGAGTTTCCGGTACTGTCATTGATACCATGAAAACTCCAAATGTCCTTGCTGTTTTCTTTCAGTTTTTAGCCAAGCGTTATAAAGTTTTTTCACTTTTGACTACTGTCCAGTTCATCATACAGGGACCCTGGCTATTTGCTCGTAGTAACAGCAACTACACATTTTGCGCGTTTTCGGGCATCTTTATATCCATTCCAATTTTTTAAATTTTTGACCTGTAGAAAATCATGATTTTTCTTCTTTTTCCTCACTGCCTCATTAACTTCATCGGTCCACAGTCTGGCGCATTTTTTATTTTGCGCCTTCCTTACTTTACCACTTCTCAATATTTCTTCGCAAACCTATGTATTTACTTCTTCACCTTTGTCAACTTCCCTTATATCGTTATGATGGGAAGCAGAACAATGTAGCCGATAAAATCCATATCACGTTCTTTTATCCTACACCACTTTATTCGTTCTGGTTTATTGTGATAGCATCGTTGACGTCTTATTCATTAACCGTAACTTATATATAACTGGTCTGTGTTGAGTCGCAACATTTTCGTATAGAATTAATTTGCAATTCAGGACAGTTTTCAATTATCTTCATTTTACGAGACTAATTGATCTGATATATTGCGCTTCTGCAATAAAACGTTGCTAGAGTGATACCCTTTTTTGAACAAAATGTTGGCCATCACTAATTTATTGACGACAGCGAACTCGAGGATTCGCGTTCCTTTATTGTTTTTGTTGCCATATTCATTACACAGTGACATTGTGACCAACATTCGATAATTCAGTGTGTCCGTTCAAATCATCCACAATCATCAGATAAACTTCTTATGGTATATCACACGTTACTTGCTCCAACACGTTCCAAAACTCGTTCTTTATATCCAAGGATGGCCCAATTTGTGAGGCGTATGCGCTGACGAAGTAAAGGTTCACTTTATCACTATGAGAAATATTTTTATCAATCTTCCAGAGTATCGCTGACTTCAAGCGCATAAGGGACAAGTTTCTTGGAAATAACAACTCCCACTCCGTTCTTTCAATGGTATCTACTATAGATGACTGTGTATCTATCGCCAAGATCACTTGATTTAGCTTTAGCCCAATGAGTTTCCTTGACGGCACATATCTTACATTTGTTCATTTTTGTTGAAACGGTATTGATAGCGAACAGACAGCCTTTCGCGAAGGTCTGTTACTGTACATGATACAGTTTAGACCCATGTAATTCGCGGATAAGGACTACTGCAATCGTCTACTCAAATATGTCTAGCATGGTAGCACAAATGTTAGCATAGCCTTGATTTCCACTGGATATGAAACAGTTTTATACCATGTACTCCTTGTTCGGGACTAGGGTGATCCTCGATCTGAACCTGTCCAACAAATGTGACCCAAAGTTGACATAGTTTTAAATTCCTTGAACAGAGAATGATCCTTTTCAGATTGAGTTGTCAGTGATGCTCAAACCACTGAGATTACCGGAGTGCGCGACAATAGGCATTTGAATAAGGTTTTCATTGCGCAGGTGTAATCAGACATTCACCGGTGTAATTAGACTTTGTATTCGACTTCCATCAGTGTAATTCACAAGCATGCTGTAGGACTCGGTTGTGTGTTCGAATATCAGTTGTCATCATGTATCACGCCATTAGATACACCACAGGTGTAGTGTATCTAATACAATGTACATGTGGATTGCAATATATAGGAAAAGCATATCAAATGTTAAAAACTAGCTTTAGGCAACACAAATAAAATAAACAGCATAACAGTCAAACTATATTTCATAAACATATGAGATTAATAGGACATGATATTAAAAACTGTAAATTATTTATTTTAGAACATATTATCGAAGATAACATATCAATATTAAATCAAAAACTATTAGAAAAAAAAGATTTTCGGATTAAAACGCTTAATTCCATGTAATCATTAGGAGTGAATGACGAGGTACAAGGAATCGACAGAAGTAGTATAGTACATAATAAACAACTATATAATAATCCGGTTAAACGCAAACCAAGAAGTCATGGTGATAAAAGGAATAAGAAAGTAGAGTTAAAAATATTAAAAAAGATATGCATATAAATGAACAATTAGAAATATTGAAACAACTTTTAAGAGATAATAAGCTGAAGGACCTTTATGTAAATATAATAAGTTTTTATATATTATATGTTTAATAAATCAAAGATTAATTAACGACTATGATATGCTAAGTTGTATAATCGACAGTTATTGAAATACAAAATACTAAAATCGTACAATAAATGGTAATAATAACGATAAAAAATATACACTGACCATAAACTTCATTTATAAATGTATAGATAACATAAATATTGGTAGACTTTTAAATAATTCTAAAAGTAAAGAAATAATAGGATCAGATTTAAGTAAATATATTCCTATAATAAGGTACAAACTCCTACTACCAGTAGGACGAAACATTTGTAATTATAATAAAGAATTAATATCAATGATGTAACGATAATATTAGAAACATCATAGAAACAGAATGCAATTGTAAAAGTCTAAGTTTTGATAACATAAATGAACATATATGTATCCATAATCTAAAATTAATTTAAAATTGTGAATTAAGAAAGCGCCTATCAAAAGCGTATAAATATAGATTAATTAATAATAACGACAAAAATAAAATTTATAATGTGTTATATAATAACTTAAATGATTACTTTGGCAAGCTGATTAATAGTGGAAGCTCGAATATATCTAAGATAAACATTTGGAAAGAATATATATTTGATAAAATTAAAAATAAAATGAAAATAACAATCAATTAATAAAGGAAAGATAAAATTAATAAAGATATGTATACAGAACTCTCTAAATTAAAGGATAACTCTATATTAACAAATATTGATAAAGCTAGTAATAACTTTGTCTTCATATGCAAAAAGCTATATTATGATATACTAATGAAAGAGTTTAATTCTAATTATTTAAATGTACATCCAACATCTGAACGTAGTGAGTTAAGTTTAGAAACAATTATTACAAGTTACTGTTCTATACTGGATAAAAAGGGTATAAAGGTTGAATAAAACCTAGGTTTATATGTAGTGCTTTTAAATGTACATTAAAACCACTTTCTGTCTATATGAATAAAATACTTAAAGTAATTAAAGCACATTTTAAAAAATATTGTAAGGTAATCGAAATTAATACTGGTATAAAACACTATTTCAGTATTAATTCTACAAAAGAATTTTAAGAACAGACAATAGGAATAAATTTTCAAAATATAAATACATACGATTTTAGTACGATTTATACAAATCTAGATTTAGTAGATTTTAAAGAACCATTAGTAAAAATTATTAATCTTCTATTCGGAAAAAGATATGATAATATGTTATAAAAACTATAGCGCCTACCCAACAAAAATTAAACCATCAAGTAAATATAAATATGTGTATAAAATTGAATTAATAGAATCCTTAAATATTTTTAAATATCAAAATTATTTAAAGTAGGGACATCTATATTTAGACCAGTAAAGGGTGTTCCAATGGGAGTAATAGTAGCCCAATTATAGCTGACTTGTTTTTAATCTTTATAGAATATGAATTTGTTCATAACTGTGTAAAATCTAAATCTAAACTATATAAATATATGAATAATATGTTTCAATACATTGATGATATATATGGCGACAGAAAAAGCAACGTTAAAAAGCAACAAAAGTTACATGTACTCAACCTGTTTGGAAAAATACGTAAGTACTTAAGATTTTAATTTTAAATCTTTTTAATGTAACAGAAAAAATTGTATAGTTTGTGATGTTATAAATAATAATTGTATTGTAAGTAGTTCGACAAGCAAAAGTTTTTTGTTAAATATCAATGATAATTGTAACTGCAATAATTCAGGTGTAGTGTATCTAATACAATGTACATGTGGATTGCAATATATAGTAAAGACATATCAAATGCTAAAAACTAGGTTTATGCAACACATCTATAATACACAACATAATAGTCAAACTATATTTCATAAGCAAATGAAATTAATAGAAAATTATATTAAAAGCTGTAAGTTTTTTTAGAACATATTGTTGAAGAAAATAAGGAAATATTAATTCAAAAACTATTAGAAAGAGAAGATTTTTTGATTGAAACGCTTAATTCCAGGTACCCGTTAAGATTGAATGACATGGTACAAGGAATTGGCAGCAGTAGTCTAGTAAATAATAAACAACTATATAAAAATAATTCAGTTAAACGCTAGCCAAGATGTCGATTCTGCCATACAATGGAATGTAAGCTACGTTGATTTGAACGGTATTATCCATTTCTGAATGTTCTAGTCAAGTTAGACAATTCCAAAATAACGACTACAATTTATCGGAAACCTGACATTCCTTGGAACATCACGTCTTGTAAAAATGATATGGATATCATCTGAAAGTAATTAGACAGACCTGGAAACAAGCCCTCTTATCGCCTGTATCGCACGATAAAAATAAATCAAACAGGCTCTTTGTTCAAACGAGAATAGTGAACGTCGATGATAACAGACACTTCTATCAAGAAATCGGACAACAGGCAAAAAAAAGCGAGTAATACCTTATTTGAAAAAAGGCGCGACTCTAGCTAGGATCTTTAAACGGAAATCCCGTCAAACAAATTCAAATGGGTATATGAAATCCTTTGCAAGGATTGTCCTTCATCTTACATCTGACAGACAAAACAAGGTCTAAGTAAATGAATATACCAACATACGGCAGAAATTAAGAGAGGAGAACACTCGTGAGCCCTGCTAAATCACATGATATCCAAAGATCATTCAATTAATTTCGATGGCTCTGTAGTAATAGAGAGATTTCCTACTTAGACGACGCCTAATAAAATAATCGATACATATACGTGACAACGAGTGCCGATGAAAGGCAATAAGGACATTTGGATTCTGAAAATTCCATTCTCGGCACACGAAAAGAAACTAGCAACGTCATCAAAAACACACCAATTGGAAGTAAAATTTTAAATGAAATCTTATTTTTCACTCAAATTCTCCCAGGAAATATTTTCGTCAGAAACTGTCTCAATATGAAAAAAAATAGTTTTTGATGAGGACTACTGCGTCGTCGAAAATTTAAAGAAAATATTGTCTTAAGCCTTTAATCGAATGGATTTTGCTAGAAAACCAAACATTTCGTCATGTTGTTTATGGCAGTTTCTATTGCTATTGAAACAGGTTTTTTAATTGACGAAATAAACCAATTACCATAAAAATTAAATTTTTAACCATGTTACCATAAAAATAATTTCAAACAGAAAATCGTAAAATATATGAATCAAGAAAATATTATTAAAAGTAAATTTAAACTCTTAAGCGGAAATTTGTAATGGAAATAAAAAATTGTTTGGGTAAGGATATAATCTTCAATTTAAAGACTAACGCGGATAGATGAAAGTCAGCGGAAACCAAAGCGTGAAATAAACATATTGTATTAGTAGCTGATGAGGTACACAAATGCTGAATTGTAGCGTACTGCTGATGGCTCAAACATATAGGATTGAAGGAACATGCAGAATAAAAATGGTCATCAAAATTTATAACAATGACGGTATAAGCAAATCAACTAAAACTTATGAAACAAACAACAGCTAAGTGATTGACAATATGATAATTAACAAGAAAATTTTATTACAGATTAACAACTAATAAATATAATTTATGATCAAAAGTCAGATAGCTGAATCTACGTAATATAAGCTAAATATAAATCAAAAATAAAGATAAATAATGAATAATTATATAAGATTTTATACAATTTATATTTATATCAAGTCAAAATAAAAAATTGAAATTTAAGATAAAAGTCAATTATTATGAATTGACTAAAAGATAACAGACGATGTATAAGAATAAGGATTAGAGGTCATCATGATCCTAATGCTCGACCCAACATAGCAGTTGGGCCAAATACATGCTAATGACGTATTTACTCTGATGAATTTTGAGAAAATTCAACTTATGAAATTTTGAACTCGTCGAATAAAATAAGTAACGTTGGATAAATTGTCTGTTGCATAAATATTGCCAACAAAGGATTCACATGCATGTCGGTTTGTGAAAAGTGTTAATAGCAATCACATTATATGTCTCTTACTGATTTGTTCAATAGACTAATTTGTTAAATGATAAAAAACTAGCGTAAATGTATAACAGCTTTTTGAAGTGCCCTAAGTTTGTTGATTATCTGCGGAGCTGGAGACGATTATTCTTATACACTAATTCTTATATTTCATTGCACAACAACTAATTTTCTCCTCGACATCCTACTGATACGAGAAATGGCTGATTAAGCCCTTTTGTATTGAACAATCGCGGCAACAACTGATCACTTTGCACGACCTACTTCGTTGGTTGTGGAAGAAGATACCCTGCTAAAAGGTGGTTTTATTGTGATCCAATCAGAGTGGCACTCTTTCAAGCAGCTATTAGACTCTTTCCTGTTGTATAAAATGCAAGTTTGACCCGATTTAATTCTCAATCTCTTCGCAAGCTACCGGAATACTTTCTACTGCCTATAAAGGTCGTATTTTCAATTTCACTCCGAGAGAACTAAAGGTTCTAGCAAAAATGCTACATCTTCCTAATCTCTCTGTTTCCTTCAGACAAGTTCTCTCGAAAGTATATTGTAGTTAAAGGTACAAACTGTAATTGAGCAAGGATAACGCTATCATTGTTCGCCTTAATTATCTCAGTCTTCTTTTTAAAAGATTTTCAAAAACAATAAGTTTGTTAGCTGGAAGTTGAGATCATCGGGCTGGATTAGTAACATCGTCTTAATAAAGTTTTGGAAGATTTACAATCCATCACAATTATAAAGCCACTCTTTCTCCGGGTTGCCTGCGAGAATTGTTAACAGGGTGAAAATATTGCTGTACACCAAGCGATTCTTCTATGAAGACGACCCTGATGCACGTCAGTTTTACCCTATTACGGGTGTGTCTCAAGGCTCCCCACTTTCTCCAATCTTATATCTTGCTGCCTTCATTAAACTATACAAAAAATTCAAACGCGATCAACATCTTGTGGTATATGCCGATGATACCGCATCCCTGTTCTCTGCACGCAGGTGCAAAGATGTAGTCTCTGACATCAGCCGTTTTTTATAAGATTAAAAGAACTGCGGATCATATCACACCTTGTTTTAAATCCCACCAAATCGCAGGTGGTTGTCTTTCATGGTGCCCCCGCGGTAAAGAAAAAACTCAAGAGATTAGCACTCTCTGATCTATCTTTCATCCTGACTAATCTACCACTCTCTACCTTCACAAATCGAGTAAAACACCTGGAGTTCACCATTACGGTGAACTAGTCAGCGAAAGCTGACATGTATATACTTAAACGTATCCTGAAGGGAGCTAGCTGCGATCTGCAACGGTCCAACATTTGTCATTGAAAGAGAAAACCCAAGTGCGCCTATGGGGTACTTGGACTATCTCGGTATTAGTCTTATTTTCAAGAGAACGTCCCCCAGAACAAAGACTAGGGTTTCTCAAGATCCTCATCTTGCGTTTATTCGGCATAGTCTGCACCCACTGGACTATTAAGTGTGAGTGGGGTGAAAGCCCCCAAGTGGTTTAGTCGCAAGGCGGCGTGTTGGAGTAGTTGGGGGCTCAGATCCCTATGGATTTGAGGCCGTAAATGGAACGGAAGACCGTAGGTGTCCAAAGACAAGCAGTTTAGTTGAAGATTAATGAAGAAGGTAAACTTATTTATGCTTGACTGATTTATGTTTGTGTTAACAAAATCTTATTAGTATTGCTGCCGTAACTCAATCAAATATTCGCGTTTGTAAATGTTCGTTTTATATATTCCTGAAGATGGCATCAAATACTTGGCGAGATGTTGAAGAGAATTTTAATTTATTTGTGCTGACTTTGTTTCTAGTTATCAAAAACAAATATTCTATAACTTTTGCGGATATTTTGAAATATGATGATATTTTGAAATATGATGATATTTCTTTTGTAGCGGGTATGCGATAAGTCTTTAAAATTAAAACAAACTAATGAAATAAAACGGTTTTAATTTTATCAGTATTAAAAATATACCAAGAAAGAAAAAAATAATTTAATAAAAAATTCATTTTAAATCCTAATAATAATGTGTAAAAATAAATTAACTTTAGAATGCTTAATAATTATGAAAATATAACTTTATGAAACTGAAAAAACGGAAATAGCATACTTACCTGGCGCAGGGGTAAACGATGATCAAGAAGGTCGTTCCCCCGGACCGAGGCTGAGTCATTGCACGTCGATTCGGTTGAAGTCTGCGATTTCCCCAAACTGGGGAACCTCGGGCGCAGAATTTGTGATAGTTGGGGTTGCGTTCGCGCGCCCCTTTATAAATAAAGAAAAATTCTAAAATTGTCATTGAATACTGATAAAATTGACTAATACTTAAGCATGTCAACGTTATGGTGTGACATCACATGGTAAAGATTAAGTTTTTTTTTATCATTTCTTTTAGCATATAATATCCAAGAGTGCAATTTTTTTCTAATATCTAAATTTTTGCACGGATTATTCATTTTGATGACAAAACGGTAATTGCTACCCTTCTTCCGTGTCCTACTTCAATGATAACTTATTTCACGCGGATTAATCTTACTTTGAATATTTTTTCTGCATTATTTTTTCGCTTTGTTGCAAATTTCGTATTTTTTACTATATACTATTTTTCCTGTCTAATGTGCATTTTCCGTTAATCTAACTACATTCATATTCTTTATTGTGTTCTATCCTTTTTACAATGCTCAAGAGATCATTTTCCTACTACAACCAGGTCCGTCTTACACTTATGACGATGGTTGTATTTGCGCGAATTACATTTTCAAATTATTGTAATCATGCTTTCCGCAATTTTTCTTTAATCAGCTGAATTTCAAATCAATAATAATAAGGAAGTTCTTAAATAAGTCCTTATTATTAATTCTTTATTGTTCATTATTGTAATCATGCTTTCCGTAATTTTTCTTTAATCAGCTGTATTTCAAATCAATAATATAAGGAATAATTAATTATTAATAATAATTATTATAATAAGTCAATAATTACAATAATAATTAATAATAAGTCCTTATTATTAATTCTTTATTGTTCATTATTGCATACAATTTTGTTTGTAACAATACAACACTCTGCTTTAAACGGTGTGTATGACCAAATGACCATGCGGTAAATCTTTCATTTATGATTATTTATCATTTTTATCGCATATTACACCAGTTATCGCTCGCCATTTTCTTACGCACAATTGGTCCTTCTAGAGATCTCAACTGCAATCGATCCATCTGCGGCTACGGTGATCCCCATATATTGAAAGTCCTCTTTAGTTTTAATAATAATACCCTCAATCTGGAAGTAATCTGCTTTGAAATCTCTTGCGAACAATAAATATCTTCTTAAGATTTAGGTGTAGGCAGTATTTTTCCAGTTGGTTTTTCCATGCATTGACATGTAGCTCCAGGTCCTTCATAGCATCGCATAAAACCATTACATCATCAGCGTACAAGATAGTCCATAAAACAGGTTAATGTATGCCGCTAGTTATTTCATATATAATCGGTATTGACAGGAGGGGTGATAAAACGGGTCTTTGGTGTACTCCTACAGCTATTTAGAATGATTGTGACAATCCAGCGCGATTTCACTTTACTTACCGATTGAGTGTATAAGATCTTTGCCAACTCAACAATTTCTGGCACATTATGCTGTCTTAGTGCGTACCAGGATTTTAATCTGTTCCCGAAACGAGGTTTCGTCAATATTTATATAATACACAGCATAATAGTCAAACTATATGTCATAAACATATGAGATTAATAGGACATGATATTAAAAACTCTAAGTTATTTATTTTAGAATTAATTAAAAAAATTCAAATAATTTACAAAACACATGCAAGAATAAGATTATGTTTCAAATAATATTTTAGATATATAGCTTGAAAAGTTTTGAAGTCGTAAGGAGGGTTCGAAAACATGTGGATTCGCTCAATGATTTCATCGTAATTTTAGAGGTCTACTGTTTGCAGTTGTTAATTGACATATGCAATAACATAAACGCTTAAAGAATAAGAGTTTTGTTTTAGAAATAACATCCTCGATTGTATACCTACAGCACATTAGAGGACATAACGTTGATTAGTGTGATTATATACTATTAGAACTTAAATTAAATAATGCAATTAGGATTGTGGTTATGAACTTTTCATATAACAGCACATGTTCCAGATGTCTTGAAAACACCGCAGAAATTTCGAAATGTATGGAATATTCATGTACAATAATGTATGTAGTTTGGAACAAACACTTGCTTTATAGGTAAATTGCTTTAAATAAAGTTATTATTATTTTCGTATTTAAACTGCATGAAATAACAATTTTATTTAACTTTTGAATTATGTACTTTTAATTACATTTATATTCATTTATGTAAATTATACATTTACATATACATTACATTTATACAATTTTAAATACAATATTTTCTATTAATATTAATATCATTAATTAATAGTATTAATCATTATTATTAATAATATTAAAATACAATTTTCAAAATAGCACGATAAAATATAAATAGATACTTAATTATTAACCAATACGTTAAAATCGTAATTAATGGATTAATTAAATTATTCCTAATTAATGGATAAACTTATTTATCTAAACTTATTTTCGAAATTACTAAGTCGTTTATTTTTAAAGCACGAATATTATGAATATCCGGTTATTTATTTTTTACAACAAAATGTCATTTGTCTCAAGGAATTACTTTTAATTTTTGCTTCTGCCTTTTTATATCAAGCCTTTGTTTAAATTATGTATAAGTTTGACATCTGTTCTATGTTTTCATCGATACTTTGAGGAAGGTGGAGATGCCCTTGATAGAGCTTAGTGCTTTAAACTATGTAAGCTTTCGTTAACTATCTAAATATTTTTGCGATCCAACTATCTTCGTTTATCATTGTGCGTTTGCTGTTGTCAATAATACGATTGTTGTTCTATTAGAAATCAAGACGAATGTGCTGATTGGAAATAAGAAAAGTGCTTGGTAATTTGAGATTTTAAAATTTGTACTTTTTGACGGTAACTGTAGAAAAATTTATTTATTTTTATCGAATTAGATTTTGATTATAATATAATACTTTAATTGTATTTTTAATTAATTATTGGAGCTGGATAAAAGGAAAGAAGAAATTATTTTTTATATTTCGCTAACCTCTGTTTGCGAAA
Organism: Pomphorhynchus laevis; assembly: GCA_012934845.2. Lineage (NCBI taxonomy): Eukaryota > Metazoa > Acanthocephala > Palaeacanthocephala > Echinorhynchida > Pomphorhynchidae > Pomphorhynchus > Pomphorhynchus laevis. Next base: position 201,404 of record WNNJ02003008.1, read on the forward strand.
ATTAATTTAGAAAATTACTCTGAATCTGTAATTTTCTGGAGATGCTTACAGAAGTTAGCGATATATCAAAAAAAATCTTCTTACCTTTGATCCAGCTCCAATAATTATTTGTGTATAATTTTATTAATTTATAATTGTAACTGGCATAAACACAAATTTCTGAAAATACAATTATCTGCATTATGCCAGTACAGTACACTTTTTGTTCTGCAATCACTGTTGCTTTTTAAGTTATATTTTAAGCTTGTAGCCGAACTTTTAAAATGTTCTTTCTGTAAAGAACATTTGTCAGCGAGTGCTTTAAATACACCATAATTGCAGGAAATCTAAAGACACCGAGTAGAAATTATAGAGAGATGGAATAAACTCATGATAGATGATCATTTAAATAAAACACGCGTTTTTAATTGTCGAGATATAACATAGAGTCAATCAGTATAAATTTAATTATTACGTCATTTTAAGAAGTAATATTTTAGCAACAAGCAACATACTAGCATTGTTTATTTGAGGATTTTAACATTGGCCGTAGATATCAATCTATATATATTTATTCTATTCTATTTATTCTATATATATTCTATTAGTTTTCTATTTTATTGTTGAATATTTCTAATCGTTATATAGTTCTTACTAAACATAGATTTGAGAACATAATAAGTGACAAGTGACCCGAGTTGCAGATCGCTTTTTTTCTCTAACGGGCTTTTCGAAGAAAAATATAATATCACTGGGTATTACGAATGGCAAACATTCTAAATTGTAATTTATTGTTATAATTTAAATGTATCACAAGTTCGTTTTTTTAAATTTAGTTATTCCATAAACTTTTTAAGTTATATTTTAAGCTTGTAGCCAAAATTTTAAAATGTTCTTTTTGTAAAGTTTATGTCAGCGAGTGCTTTAAATACACCATAATTGCAGGAAATCTAAAGACACCGAGTAGAAATTATGCCAAAATTTTAAAATGTTCTTTTTGTAAATACACCATAATTGAAGGAAATCTAAGTTGATGGAATCAACTCATGCTAGATGATCATTTAAATAAATCACACGATTTTAATTGTCGAGATATAACGTAGAGTTAACCAGTATAAACTTGTTAATATTTTATTTTATTTTTTATTTGTGGTTTCAGATTTTCTGGAGAGCTATACGCTCGATAGGTCAAATAATAAATACGTTATTTCTTAATGGTTTGCTTTTCAAATATACTTATGTGACTGAGTCAACAGGCAGTGACCCTGAGTAGGATTTTAATCAGAATTCTTTTATTTATAAATAATTATTGGAGCTAGATCAAAGGAACGAAGAAATTATTTTAAATATTTCGCTAACTACTGTTAGCATCTTCAGAAAATTACTCTGAATCTGTAATTTTCTGACGATGCTAACAGAAGTTAGCGAAATATTAAAAATAATTTCTTCTTTCCTTTGATCCAGCTTCAATAATTAATTAAAAATACAATTAAAGTATTATATTATAATCAAAATTTAATATTTATTCTTTATTTTTAAAAATGTATTTTTAATAATTAAATTTATTTCTATCTAATTTAATGAAAATTATGCAAACGCTATTTTATTTGTGCTAAAAATATCCATTTTTTTAATTTATTATAATGTACAGGAACGCAGAAATTTAGAAAAAGGTTGTATTTTAAACAGTCACTATATTTTGACAATCTTGCTATAATAATCAAAACTTACAAATGTTTTTTTTTAAGTTTTCACTTTTGATATTTCTGTAAATTTATAATTATTATAGTATAAAAATTAATTTGTTTATTTATCTAAAGATTATAGTTCGATTTTCAAGGATAAAAGATCAAAATCAATCATTATTTTGCTATATCATCAAGACTTATTCCTTCATTACTGGCTTGCGCTTGGCATTTCAATAATAATAAATTAAACTATATAAAGACTTGTGCTGACCCTGACATATACGTTAAAGTTGTTTATGCAGATCTCGGAAGAGAGTGAGCGTATATCTTGTTTGCGAAATATATTATTGTATTAGTGTGCAATGATTACTTGATATACTGTATAATATCAAACTGCTATCTAAAAATAACAATGTATATACTAAATTTTATATAACTAGATATTTAAATTAAGTCTGCAAAGTTTATCTGGACAACAAATGCTTTTATTATATTTTAATAAATTTTAGGCCAACATCCTCAATATTTAAGAGAAAGAGGTGTATGAAAAATTGTTTGATCGGTGAGATATTTTGATAACTAGCTGACATGTAAATCGAAATTCCCATTTGCATTAATTTATATTCCAAATAGTAAAGGCAAAAATATGGATATATAAATCAATGATTATAAATTCTTAAATTATTAGATTAATTGACCAATAACAAAATTCAAGACATAAAGTAACTTTAAAATTTATAAATAATTAATAAAAATGTAGTATTTGCTCACAATATTATAGAACAGTAGATTTTTAAATGTAATATTAAATTCTGTATATATTTAATATATTATTAAATATTATTATATTAAAAAATATAGTAACTTTAAAATTGATAAAATAAAAGTTAAGCAATTCTTTGCAATACTGGAAAACAGTAAATTTTAAAATAATAAATTAAAAATAATATAGTGTTCTAACAAAATTCAAGAAATAAAGTTAAAATTTTTAAATAATTAATAAAATAAAAATGTAATGATTTCTCACAATATTTTTGAAAAATAGATTTTTAAAAATTTTAGATTTTAACAGTAGATTTCAATATTATATATGTAATATATAAATATGATATTAAATATTTTATAAATACGATATTATAACATACATATGCATTATACATTATAATGTACATATATTATGTATTATTATAATGTACGATATATTATATACATTTTTAAATATGATATTATATATATTTTAAATATTATATTTATTATATTATATTTATTATATATAATATATATATTATTAAATGCTATTATATTAATAATAATATAATTTTCTAAATCAACACTCTAAATTTAATATAAAACCTCTGAAATCAATATACTCTAAATTTGTTAAATATTCAAATTTATTTATTACCAATAAATATTCAAATTTATTAATATGAAGATTTTATCATCAAGAACCTTATAATTAGTTAGTTTCAAAAGCATATATTAAGAGAAAAATGCTAACAGCTCAAGTGAACAAAGGATAGCGTTATCGATGATAACGCTTTCCTTAATCGATTAAGTTTTTATTTAGTTATTATTTTATTATTTATCTATTTATTTTTTATTATTCATCTATTTATTTTTTTTATTTATTTTGATTTAGTATTTCAGTTTATTACCTGTGTATTTTCTTTGCTGACCTTCGTTTTTGCTTTTCTACATTGTGTTTCATCAGTTCATCACTTTTGCATTCAATATCATCAGAATCTAAATTATCAAGGACACATAAGGTCAATATGAGGATTTTATTAAAAATATTTATTAATATTTCAATATCAATAAATATTATTAATATAATATTATAATATATAATATTATAAGGAGCGGTACTTGCAATAAATTTATATTAAACTGTTTAGCTAATGAATAAAATGCAAAGTGAAGAAACTGAAAAATTATAAAATTAAATTCGCAAATGATAATATTAAATGCTACAAGTAAAAATTAACATCTTAACAAGTAATAGGGAACCATTGTAATGTTACCATTAACATATATATTACCTAAGTAATATATTACATTTTGGTTTGATTTATTCGAGGTTTAAATGAATTATTTTGCCATTTAAAAAAGACTGAAATTTCCTTTGTGTAAAAATCAGATAAATTGTTTAAAATCAAATTATTTAAAATCAGTTTCTTTTAATAAACGGCTTGTTAATCTTTGTTCAAAAACATTTCACTCCTAATTAGTATATTAAGAGTGTAGAATATCTCATAAACATCAAGAAAATTATGTATCACACGATATTTATCTCGTCAACTTCAAAGTATCGAAATCTTTTATATTATAATTTTTAGTCTTTTTCGTATTATATGGTGAATACTGTATTCAATATGGTCACTATTGCATTGATTATGATTATCTTGCGTACAATATAGTTAATGTTGCCTTGATTATAGTCAGGTTAAAAAATTCTCTGTCAACAAAGGAAAGAATCTCAACATCTGTGAATGAATCATAAATTGAAAGCAATCATACACCAAATAATGCGAAGTCTAAAGAGATCTAAAGAAGAACTCAAGTATTGAGATCACGTAGGAAAGCAAAGATCTCACACCTTCTTGGCTTGCCCAGAACTACAGTATCAATATTGTATGTAAATTTCTACAAACGGGCCAGGAACAAGCAAAGCCAAGAGGTGGAAAACAATAATCAAAACAATCTGAATCGCGAAGAAACAATATACGAAAATGTATTGATAATAATGGTTTACTTTCTCTTTCCGAGATCGTAACGCGAGTTAGAAATGAATTTAATATCACAGTTTCCACATTTTTGCATGAAAATGTGAAAATTTTCAATTTTCACTACACCGTAAAAATATACTTCCGATTCCTGTAGCTAGTAATACCCAGCGTACAATTAATTTATCAAAAGAAATTCACCAAGCATGTCGGAGCGTTCAAAGAACTCAATGAAAACTAATTTTCCTGCCAATGCAATAAACGAGGTAAGTGGAGATTTAGCTTCTCTTGAATATATTCCGGAGGGTGAACTTCCCCCGGTACCAAAATTATCCAACCTGGTGATTATCAGACTTTTGGTGCCTCTGGAAAGGCAGAACATGTTCAATGTTTTTATAAGGGGCTTTGCCAATCGATTTAAAAAAGGATATTGTTCAATGCGATTAAATATTATGAATCTGAGATTAAAATCTCATTCTGCACTCCTGATCTGGCAATGTCGTACGTCGACTACTTTAAAAAAGAGCATTCGGAACAAGGTATAATTGCTTCTAAACCAATCCTGGCAACAGTAAAGATATATAATATGCCCACATACATTTCAGAAGAAAATATATCAGCCCTAGAAACTGATTACAAAATCTCTAACGTGCGCTTTATAAAAGGGATTAAAGGCTTCCCCATTCCCATGGCGTTCTGCAATGCCCCGGTTGATGAAGCTCTAAAACTATCGATTTCGACATGCAATCCTTTTATGGGGTATAATTTGAGATTTTCAATAATCGAAACCGACTCACTAACGTACCCTCACTGCAACAATTGTCATCAGTGGGGGCATTGGTCCACTGGATGTTCTTTACCACATAAGTGCGGCGTGTGTGGTACAACTGCTATACATCCTGAGAAGTGCGAAAGTAAGCCATTTTGCGCAAACTGCGGTGGTGAGCACCCCGCATGGTCAAAAAAGTGTAAAATCTTTAAGGCGTACCAAAAGAGACACAGGGGTGTGACAGCAAAACCGACTAGCTTCGGGGAAGCTGTATCGTCTAACAAGAAAGACGACAGGATGCCGGATACGGAAATTCTTAAACTTATTGAAATGCAGCATCAGGCATCAATAATTCAACTTGAAAAATTGGTCCAATTATTGGTGGGTCAATAAGCGGAATCCTTCCGTTCTCCTCCTTCTGGGAAGACCAACAATATTAAGAAGCCACCAAAATCTAAAAAACGAAACGGGTCAGCGCTAAGCATAACCGCTCTGAAGCTTGCCCGGAAGGATTCGATCTGGGCTATGGCTAACGAGGGAAATGAAGATATCGCCCGTGGGCAAGCGAATCCATTTGTCGTGACGGGAAGTGGTAAAGGCGACTTTTCCGCCTCTAGTTACGACTAGGTGGAGGGCGTCCCACTTCGGTAACACTTACGCAATAAGAAGTAATAAAGGGCCTTTTTCACTGAATATCCTTCAGTGGAATTCGGGAGGTGCTTCCGCCCTTAGCCTTCTATCTGGTAGAGATGCAGATGTTATAGTCCTTCTGGAGACGCGGTCTATCCTTCTCCCCCCAGGATATTACTCGATTTATCCCTAAGCACATATACACCCACTTTACTCCTTACATACCCCCCCTCACTCCTCTTCATCTCAATGTCCTTTAACCCTAGTAAAAAGCTCATTAAGATCATCCCTCCTATTAAACTACTCTTGTCGAGCCCTATCTTGTTTAGCTATATCACTTTGTAAGAACGGTAAGCGTATAAGCATAGCCAATGTCTATATTCGGCCAGGAGAAATTCACAAGAAACGTGACCTCCTAGATCAAATATTGGGGAGCGGTTATGACATGTTACTTGGTGACTTCAACGACATAACTGGTCGTTGGATTAATGCAGCACTCCGCAGAGCAAGGATCGACTATCTTATTCATAAACCACCTTCCCCAACCTTTCATTGCTCTACAACAAATTCTCTCCTCGACATATTACTGCTACATAAGATGTGGTTGTTGAAACCCATTTGCACCGAGCAGTCGCGTCAACAACAGACCATCTCTCATGACTTAATTCGCTGGAGGCTAGAGGACGATATGTTGCTTAGAAGAAGGTTTCACTTTGACCCTATTAGAGTGGCCTTCTTTCAGGCAGCTATCCAACTCTTCCCCAGAATTGGAATTGAGAGTTTGACCGAATTTAATTCCTACCTCTCATCGCAAGCTACCGCGATCCTTTCGACTACCTATAAAGGTCGAATATACAATCCTACTCCAACAAAGCTCAAGGTCCTAGCTAAAATGTTACACCTTCCCAATCTCTCTGTTTCCGCCAGACATATCCTCTCGAATGAATATTGGAGCTCTAGATATAGGCTCCAGCTGAGCAGGGATAGGGCAAGCATTGCTCACCTAAACCCTTCTCAGGCTTCCTTCTGGAAGATATTCAAGAAGGAGAAGTTTGTTTGCTGGAAGGATAGAGCCTTGGTTTGGATTGGTAGCATAGGCCTTGACAAAGTTTTAGAGGAGTCACTTTCCTTACATAATTATGGAGCCACTCAATCTCTCCAACCAATCCCGCCTTTGTGTGACTTCAGGAGTAGGGACTTATCTGTTACAGATATCCTTAACTCCTGGGGACCACTCCCGGGCACCTCCAAATCCCACGCGCCACTCACCACTCGTGTCTGTCAGCTTTTGACATACAGTCAGAGAAAGGAGGTCGCCATCACAATGCTATTAGCCTCCCCGTCTGACATAGCGGACATCAACATCAGCCGTCGAGTTTTTTACCTAAAAAGAGATTAATCACTTGTCCTAAAGATCTGCGGCCCATCTCGATTCAAAACGCCCTCATATCCATCTACGAGAAAGCGCTTGCGCGTAGAATCCGCGTTCATTTATGTAGGCGTAATTTGATCCCACCGAGTTTTCATGGGTTTGTCAAAGGGCGCTCGGTCCATTCAGCAATTGGTGAAGTGCATCAGTTTTGTCAGGATAATAGTCATCAGCTTGCTGTGGCTGTTTTTCTTGATTTTTCAGCTGCATTTGACCGGATCTCCATTCCCTTCGTTATCTCCTCTCTCAGGTCCCTCGGGTTGCCTGCGAGAATTGTTAACAGGGTGGAGATATTGTTGTACACCAAGCGGTTCTACTATGAAGACGACCCTGATGCGCGTCAGTTCTACCCTATTACAGGTGTACCTCAAGGATCCCCACTTTCTCCTATCTTATATCTTGCTGCATCCATTGTACTATTCAAGAATTTTAAACGTGATCAACATCTAGTGGTATATGCTGATGATACCACAGCCTTGTTCTCTGGACGCAGGTGCAAAGATGTAATCTCTGACATCAGCCGTTTCTTTTTAAGATTAAAAGATCAGTTGCCCCCATCCAATCTTATTTTAAACTCCTCTAAATCACAGGTGGTAGTCTTTAATGGCGTTCCTGCCACCAAAAAGAAACTTAAGAGACTAGCACTCTCTGCACTCTCCTCCATTTTGCAGCATCAACCACTCCCCATCTTCACGAGTCGAGTAAAATATCTGGGGTTCACCGTTACGGTGAATTGGTCGGCAAAAGCTGACCTGGATAGACTTAAACGTATCCTGAAGAAAGCTAGGTGGGCTTTAAAACGGGCCCAGCATGTGTCATTGAATGGGATAACCCAAGTGCGTTTTTGTGGTACTTGGGCTATCTCGGGATTAGTCTTCTTCTCACGAGAACGTCCCCCAGAACAAAGACTAAGGTTTCTCAAGCTCCTCATCTCGAGATTTCCAACCAAAGTCCGCCTTGACTGGACTCTTAGGTGTGTGAGAGACCCCGAATGATTCAGTCATAGAGCGGCGCGCTGGTGCGGCCGAGGGTCTCAGATCCCTCTGGACCTGAGGCCGTGAATATAAGTTGAAGATTTTCAACATACACGTCGTGAACAGCTTCTATTTAAAGTTTCTTTTGCATAGTTCAAGTTTCTTTTGTTTTTGTTTCTTAAAGTTTTTATCGGTTATATAGTTATTAATAAAACCCTTACTTACTTACTTAATTTATGGTTCAAGTGCAAGTGACGGAGGATCAAAGAGTTTACTGGAAATGGACGAAAATGCAATGTTTAAGGTTAGTGATAAAGAATTTGTTAATAAAAATTCAATATCAGAAGAGCTAGCACACATACCAAAGATAAAGAATTTGTTAATAAAAATTCAATATCAGAAGAGCTAGCACACATACCAAAGACAGCAAACTTAGTGTTCGTGACTCCTAAGGTACCAATATTGAACAATCATATGTTCAACAGCTTTTTAAAGGATTTCATCCAACGTTTCCCCTTAAACATAATATTTATAAACTCAATAAGAAATGTAGGAAACTCATACCGGATCAGCTTCATTAAGGCTGACATAGCACATGAGTACCTAAAGTTTGCTGCAAAGAACTTGGAGACTATTGCCTCGTTCGTTTATAAGTCCATCCAAGATATAGTTAAGATAAGGAATATATTAAACTCCCTGGATAAAGTGGGCTTAGAATATCTAAAAAATCAGTACAAATAGTCAAACATAGGATTTATTAATGGTAAGGGGCATCTCCCTACATATCGCTTTTGCACAAGCATCTATAGACAATGCGATGATTATATCTAAGTCTTCCTGCAATCCTTTCATGGGCACATCATTAATTTCAACTATATTTTATCCGACTACGTGACCTACCCTCACTGTAGCCACTGTCATCACTTGGGACACTGTGGTTCTAGCTGCAAAGAACAGAAAATTTGTGAGATCTGCTCTTCCACTGAATCTAAGCACCCGGTCAAGTGTGCTGCTGGTCCCTGCTGCTCCAACTGCAGGTTACCACACCCAGTGTGGTCCCGCAGATGCTCGGTTTTGAAGAACTACCAGAAAAGGTAATTTAAAACGTCGGTGTCCACCAAGCAGGTTACTGAAGGGTTCAACGAGGCCGCAAAGAGTTCTGATCTATCGATGGACTATATCATTATGATTATTGACAAACGAATTTATTATAATATGAAGTCGATCGAAACCTTGTTGGGTAGACTGAAAGAGACGGGGTGATTACACCTATTGTAATCCCAACATTTACAGCAATGGCGTCGACAAAAAGGGCTTCTTCACCGAATAATACCTTCCCACTTGTTCAAGGAGGGCAAGAAGTGGAGGATTAACAACAAGGGAAATGATGATAATTCATACTCCAACCAAGAAGTGGTCAGTGGTCCTAATGTTAGGGCAGGAGCCTTGAAAGTCAAACTTCCCCCTCTGGGCTTAATTAGTGGGTTCGCTATCTATTCCCGTGACAACCTTGCATTATAAGTAATTCCGAACAGTTTTCACTGAACATCATTTAGTAGTTTTCTAGAGGTGCTTCTGCCCTTAGTCTTTTATCTGGTCGAGTTGCAGATGTTAGAGTCTTTTAGGAAACTAGATCTATCCGGTATCCCCAGGACATAACTCGGTTTATTCCAAAGCACATAATCTACCACTTTACTCCGTACATAACCCCACCTCACTCCTTTTCTTCTTAATGTATTTTAACCTTAGCTTAATGCCATTTAAGATCATCCCTCTTATTAAGCTATTCTTATTCAGCAGTCTTGTTTTGCGATAGCACTTTATCAGTATAGCCAATATCTGTATTCGGCCGGCAGAGATTCACAATAAATGTGACCTCCTGGTCCGTATATTGGGTAGCGACTATGCATGTTACGTGGTTACTTCAACGACAGAACTGGTCGTTGGATTAATGCAACACTACCATCCCCTATCTTTCATTACACGAATACAAATTTACTCTTCGACATACTATTGCTATACGAGAAGTGGCTGCCTAAGCCTACCTGTATTTAGCAGTCGCGTCAACTACTGTCCACCTCGCATGACTTACTTTGCTGGCGGTTAGAGGAGGATACGCGTCTGAAGACGAGGTTTCACTTTGATATTATTAGAGTAAGCTTGTTCCAGGCAGCGATTCGTCTCTTCCCTGTCGTAGGAAATGCGAGTCTGACCAGTTTTAATTACTATCTCTCTTCGCAAGCTACTACGATACTTTCGATTACCTAAAAAGGTCGTTTATTCAATTCCACTCCAACAGAACTCAAAGCCTTAGCTAAAATGCCAAACCTTCCTAATCTATCTGTTTCCCTCAAGCAGTCTCTCTCGAAAAAATTGAGCTCCAGATATAGGTTACAGCTTTGTAGAGATAGGGCGAGCATTGCTCGTCTTAATCCATCTCAGTATTCTTTTTGGAAAATATTCAAGAAGGAGCAGTTTGTTTATTGGAAGAAGAGAGTATCTGGTTGGATTACTAGCATACACCTCGACAAAGTTTTGGAGGAGTCACTAACCTTACACAATTATGGAGCCACTCAATTTCCTCAAGCAATCCCGCCTTCAGAAGACTTCATGTGCAGGTATTTATCCGTAACCGATATCCTGAATGCATGGGGTCAATTTCCGGGTACCTCCAGATCCAATGCCCCACTGTTTTCTCAGGTCTGTCAGCTTTTGACAGTTGATCAAAGAAATCATCATCATTATGCTGTTAGCCTCACCATCTTATAGGGTCGGCATTAATATTAGCCGTTTTTTCTTTTACCAAAGAAAAAAAACTGTATCATGCCCTAAAGATCGGCGCCTTATTTCGATACAAAGCTCTCTCATCTCCATCTACGAAAAAGCGCTTGAGCGTAGAATTCGCGACCATCACAGTAGGCGTAACTTAATCCTACCAAGTTTCCATGGGTTTGTCAAAAGTCACTCGGTTCATTCGGCTGTAGGTAAGGGGCACCAATTCTGTCAGGACAATAGTAATCAACTCGTTGTAGCTGTTTACCTTTATTTTTCCACTGCATTTGCCAACATTTCTATTTCCTTCGTTATCTCTTTTATTAGGTCCCTTGGATTGCCTGCGTGAATTGTGATCAGTGTGGAGATACTGCTGTACACTAAGCGGTTCTTTTGTGAAGACGACCCTGATGCTCGTCAGTTTTACTCTATTACAGTTGTGCCTCAAGGGTCCCCACTTTCTCCTAAATTATATATTGCTGCTTCTAGCATACTCTCTAAGACATTTAAAGCGATCAACACTTAGTGGTATACGCTGATGACATCATAACCCTGTTATCTGGACGCAGGTGTAAAGATGTAGTATCAGCCACCAGTCGTTTCTTTTAACCCACTTTCTCCTATATTATACCTTGCTGCTTCTAGCATACTCTCTAAGACATTTGAAGCGATCAACACTTAGTGGTATAGGCTGATGACATCATAACCCTGTTCTCTGGACGCAGGTGTAAAGATGTAGTATCAGCCACCAGCCGTTTCTTTTAAGATTAAAGGACCAGTTGAACACGTACAATATTATTCTCAACTCATCTAAATCACAGGTAGTTGTTTTTAATGGCGCCTGTCTAAAGAGATTACCAATCTCAGCTCCCTTCCGTATTGAACAATCAACCACTCCCTACCTTTACACATCGAGTAAAATACATAGAGTGTATCCTTACAATTAAATGGCCGACCGGATCAGACCTGAATAAATTCAAGAGTGTACTTAAGAGAGCTAGATTGGCCCTGAAACGGGCCCAGAATCGATCATTAAGTTAGAAAGCTCAGGTGCGCCTATGTATTACCTCGGCTATCTCGGAATTAGTCTCCTTTTGTACAGGACGTTCCTCAGAGTAAATATCTAGATTTATTAAGCTCCTTGTCTCAAGATTAGCTACTATAGTACGTCTCGACTCGATCTTCAGTTGTGTAAGAGACCCTGAATTGTTCAGACGGAAGATGGTTCACTAGCGTAAGCTGGAGGGATCTGATCCTCCTTGCACCTCATTGCGCTTTTCCTTTTTAGGCCGAGCGACAATAGTTACAAACAACAGTTCCATTAGCAAAGAGCAGAAATATATCTGTTGTTGCGGCAATGTCAAAGGATAAGCTTCTTTATCATAAAGAGCGTGATAAAGCTGTTACAGGGGGAATTTTTCAAGCTTGTTTGAACGAATTAAAAGCTGCATGTGATAAAACCAGGATAATAAATCTTGTTATCATTCTTGATAAACTAAAACGAATTCTTAAAACTCATTAAACAGATACAATGTCGGAGCTATCAAACGATAACAGCAAAAATTATTCAAAAATCAACGATAATCCTACAAAAAAAGGTAAATCTAACTACAGATCCAAATAACAAGGTTAGTAATTTTTCTATGGTATCAGGTGATGGGGAGGTGCTTCCCCCCATTCCTAAATTAAAGAATTTGCTAATAATTAAAGTTAAGAAACCGACTGAAAAACATGATCTCTACAACAAATTTTTGAGATCCTTCACCAAACAGTTTCAGAACAGGGTTCTATTTAACTCTGTTAGGTTACACCCTGCGGAGGTGAAGATATCTTTTGTCTCGAATGACCTTGCCGCAAACTACATGGAGTACTTCTCCGCCAATTTAGCTGAATATGGTGAAATTTCATCCAAGCCTATCCTAGCATCGCTAAAAGTTTCAAATCTTTCCTGCTCAATGGAAGAAGAAGATATACGTTCTTTTATGGAAACATTCAAAGTCACCAATCTGAGGTCAATCCGGGGTAAGGACGGGAACCCTATCCCGGTTGGCTTTTGCAATGCTCCCGTAAATATTGCTGAATCCCTGTCTAATTCTACGTCGAATCCCTTTATGGGTTTTAATATTAAATTCACGATCACAGAGAGGGATGATCTGACCTATCCCCACTGCAGCCGGTGTCACAAATGGGGACACTGGGCCTCCAGCTGCAGTGGGACCCTTTCCTGTGGGGTCTGTAGCTCCACCAGCTGTCCATCTCTTACAACTACGGATCGCTGTGATGCCCCCCTTTCCTGCTCGAATTGCGGGGGGTGCCATCCTGCTTGGAGCAGGAAATGCTCTCTATTCAAAGAATATAGACAATTATTCTTGTTGAAACCGCCCAATCCGGCCAAGTCCTTCGCGGTCGCTGCAGCTCCACGTATGGATGACGCTGACATTCTACGGATTATCGACTTAAAGACTTCGAATGCTCTTCGGCAGATGGAGGAGTTAGTACGCTCCATCCTAACCGTTATCGGGACTAATCCTGTGCTTCCTATTTCCTCGGTTCCGGAGTCGAAAAAAAGAGGGGCTTCAGCCCATGCCGTTCCCCCGCTCAAGATTGGGAAGCTAATCCAACAGAAGACTAATAGGGGAAATGAAGATACTGCCTAGGGGTAAGTACCTTCCTTGGAGGAGGCTAGTGGTGGGAAGGGCAACCTTCCTGCACCTAGCTTTGTCTAGGTAGGCAATCCCCCATCCAACTAATCCATCACAATGCAGAGTACTCGTGAGCCTTTTTCACTGAATATCCTTCAGTGGAACTCGGGAGGTGCTTCCGCCCTTAGACTTCTATCTGGTAGAGATGCAGATGTTATAGTCCTTCAGGAGACGCGGTCTATCCGTCTCCCCCAGGACATTACTCGATTTATCCCAAAGCATATTTGTTCCCACTATACTCCGTACATAACCCCACCTCACTCCTCTTCATCTCAAGGACTCTTGACCTTAGTTAAGTGCTCCTTAAGGTCTTCCCTCCTATTAAACTACTCATGTCCAGCCCTTTCTTGTTTAGTAGTTTCACTCAGTAAGAACGGTAAACGCATAAGTCTAGCCAATGTCTACATCCGTCCAGGGGAAATTCACAAGAACCGTGACCTTCTGGATAGCATTATTGACAGCGGTTATGACATGTTACTTGGAGATTTCAACGACAGAACTGGTCGTTGGATCAATGCAGCACTTCGCAGAGCTAGGAACGGTTATCTTATTCACAAACCCCCGTCACCTACCTTTCATTGCACATCAACAAATTCTATCCTCGACATTTTACTGCTTCACTCGAGGTGGTTGTTAAAACCCTTCTGCACGGAGCAGTCGCGCCAGCAATTGTCCACCTCTCATGACCTAATTCGTTGGAGGATTGAGGAAGATATGTTGCTTCGAAGGAGGTTTCACTTTGATCCGATCAGAGTGGCCCTCTTTCAAGCGGCTATCCAACTCTTTCCCTTAATAGGAAATGAGAGTTTGACCAAATTTAATACCTACCTCTTTTCGCAAGCTACCGCGATTCTATCGACTACCTATAAAGGTCGTATATACAATCCCACTCCGACAAAACTCAAGGTCCTAGCAAAATTACTGAACCTCCCTAATCTCTCTGCTTCCGCCGAACAGGCTCTCTCGAATGAATACTGGAGCACTAGATACAGGTTCCAGCTGAGTAGGGATAGGACGAGTATAGCTCGCCTTAATCCTTCTCAGTCTTCCTTTTGGAAGATTTTCAAGGAGAAGTTTGTTTGCTGGAAGGATAGAGCATTGCGTTGGATAGGGAATGTAGGCCTTGATAAAGTTTTAGAGGAGTCACTGGCCCTACACAACTATGGAGCCACTCTATCACCTCAACCAATCCCGCCTTGGTGTAACTTCAGGAGTAGGGATCTATCTGTTACGGATATCCTTAACTCCTGGGGTCCACTCCCGGGCATCTCCAAATCCGTCGTTCCACTTTCCTCTCGGGTCTGTCAGCTTTTGACAGCTGATCAGAGAAGGGAGGTGGCCGTCACAATGCTTTTAGCCTCCCCATCCGATGTAGCAGGCATCAATATTAGTAAGCGTGTTTTTATTCCTAAGAAAAAATCCTGCTCATGCCCTAAAGATCTGCGACCCATTTCGATTCAAAATGCCCTCGTGTCGATTTACGAAAAAGCGCTTGCGCGTAAAATCCGCGACCATTTAAGTAGGCGTAATTTGATCCCTCCAGGTTTTCATGGGTTCGTCAAAGGTCGCTCGGTCCATTCAGCAGTTGGTGAGGTGGAGCAGTTTTGTCGGGATAATAGCCATCGTCTAGTTGTGGCTGTTTTCCTTGACTTTTCTGCTGCATTTGACCGCATCTCCATTCCTTTTGTGATCTCTTCTCTCAGGTCCCTCGGGTTGCCTGCGAGAATTTTGAACAGAGTGGAGATCCTGTTGTTTACCAAGCGATTTTACTATGAAGACGACCCTGATGCGCGTCAGTTCTACCCTATTACGGGTGTACCTCAAGGATCCCCACTTTCTCCTATCTTATATCTTGCTGCCTCTATTAAACTATTCAAAATATTTAAACGCGAACAACGTCTTGTGGTGTACGCTGATGACACCACAGCACTGTTCACTGGGCACAGGTGTAAAGACGTAGTCTCTGACATCAGCCGTTTCTTTTTAAGATTAAAAGATCAGTTACCCATATCCAATCTTATTTTAAACTCAGCTAAATCGCAGGTGGTTGTCTTTCATGGCACACCTGCTACAAAGAAAAACTTAAGAGATTAGCACTCTCTGCGCTCTCCTCCATATTTGCCTCTGAACCACTTCCCACCTTCACAAGTCGAGTAAAATACCTGGGGTTCACTGTTACGGTGAACTGGTCGGCGAAAGCTGACCTGGATAGACTCAAACGTATCCTGAAGAAAGCTAGGTGGGCCCTGAAACGGGCTCAGCATCTGTTATTGAAAGGGAAAACCCAGGTGCGCCTTTGGGGCACCTGGGCTATCTCGGGACTTGTCTTCTTTTCAAGAGGACGTCCCCCTGAGCAAAGGCTAAGGTTTCTTGAGCTCCTCGTCTCTCGTTTACCCAGCATAGTCCGCGCCGATTGGATTCTTCGGGGGGTGAAAGACCCCGGGTGGTTCAGTCGGAAGGCGGCGTGTTGGATCGGTTGGGGGCTCAGATCCCCCTGGACCTGAGGCCATAGAAGAAGAAAAGAGTTAGAAGACTGAAGAGCTACTGACTTTCTATTGTTGTGTCTAATCTGGTTTATTGCATGTTTCTTTTTCTTTTTTTTGTGTAGTTAAGAAAGTCTTTATTTATTTATTTATTCTTGATAATGCGATGATTCAACATTATCGCGGTTTAGATTTCTCTGGATTCATTGCTAACTATCTCCCTCCATACTGTCCTTTTCTCAATCCAATTGATAACTTATTTAGTAAATGAAAAACTTTGGTAAACAAAAATAGGTGCACATCTTAAAAATTACATTAAAAGTGGATAGTATCTCAATATGTTAAGATATTTGAACATGTCGTAAAAGGGAGCATTTTGACTACTAAAAAGTAAATTGAAGAGTTTTTTATTTTTTTTATTTTTAAACTGACCATAATCATTGCAAGTGACTACATTGAATATAAGACAACCATAATCAAGGAATATTGGCCATATTAGGGCAACACTGATAATATAAGACAAAAAACACTGCCTATATTTATAATAAAATCATAAAATTATTTTTAAAATTAATTATTATAATCTTTTAATTATAAAATTATTTTTTAAATATTTTTATCGAAATTTTTTATATTAAACATATGCAGTCATATACTATCATTATAATCAGGATCATTTGAAGGCAAAAGTATTGAAGACAAATAGTATCCTTTAGTCACATTTGGTAACAATTTGTTAACATTTTGTTTTTATACAAACAACATGCATATTGACTACTCTCTATTGAAAATTATTAAAATGCTGATCTAGGCGGGTAACAATTATATACGTTTCAAGACAATATCCCTTTGTGTAATTTGCATAATGCACCTTGTTTGTAAAATAGTCTACTTATGAATAAGTATTTAAGCGAATTGTATCTTGGTTTTTATTCATAGTTGCTATGCATAACTAGACGTGCTATTCGGTAGTCTGCACGTACAAGGTTAATCTGCTATTGTAATTGATAGATTAATGGTGTAAATAAAAATATACTTGGAGATAGCGAACATTCAATTGCTTTTGCTGATTTCTCCGGCAATCGCTATTACTGAGTCTGAAAATGTTTCATTGGAGCTAATATGTAGTACTGACTATGTACTATTTCGTTTGAGTATGAGTATTTGACGCAAATACTGGATATAATTCAGTATTTTGATAATTATAATCTAACTGTTTGTAAATTTCATAAATCGTGACATTTATAATTGTCAAAATTTACTAAATGTTAAATGATATTGAAAGTTTTTATTCTGACAGTTCCAATTATATTTTTATTTATAGCTAAATAAAATTGTTATTAAGGGATTTATAGCCCTTTGTAATAATACAAATTTTATTTAAGTTCGTATTAATTAGTTATCAATTAGTTAATTTTACTTATTAAGTGTTGAAATACTCAAATTATTTAATATCTGTACTAAAATTCAATGATGGAATACCTGAAATATCCTAATATCTCATAATTTAAATATGAGGTTAATATTTTTCTGCAAAACAACAAATGTATGTTTTCTTCTTATATATATATATATATATATATATATATATATATATATATATATATATATATATATATCTGTAACTCTCAACTTCGAAGTGCCAAATTACTACTAAAAAAGCACACTACCCTAAAGCGCTATTCCTTTAAACAATGTACAAATTGTATTATAATTATCAATGCGATTTAATTTTGACATTTTGAACACTATTTGTGTAACTAAGAGATGATTGATTATTACTAAAGAAGAATTAGTTATAAATTTCAATAGCAGTAGCTATCAAAATTTTATTACTGTTAATATGTACTGCGCATTTTGTTTGACTACATTTATTGATAAAAAAATATATTTGTCAACCATATTGGATCGTGGACATTTATTTCTCTGTTATAATGGCGACATTAAGTGATTAAAGCTAATTAAAGATAACACTGATAAAATTGCCGCTGTAATCCAGTGACATGGTCAAAATTAGATTTAAGTTGGAAGCAAGTAGCTCTAAGAACTTTTATAAGTTCTTTAATGATTACTAGATATAATTATTTCAGTAGGCCTTGCGTTCCATCAATATTTACTTTTTATATAAACGGGGTTTGATTATTCCGGATCGGTTGACTTATCAATAGATATTCGAAACTGAGTATTTGGTTTTATATTTACTGACTATTTTGGCTAGATCAAACTGTGAAACAGATATTTATCAAGCCGAATTGCTGAAATAAATTTACGGTAAATTGACTTTTACCATTAGGCTTGTCGTAATATCATACAATTGAGGATGTTGAGTAACGTAAATAAAGAATTAACCGTAATTCATACTTGTCTTTAACCCATTATTATGTAAATATAGACATGGAATGTCATTAGCTATATATATCTAAAACAGCATTGATCGTACCAGAACAAAGTTATTGAACCAACCTTGTAGGTACCACTTATACTTAATAACAAATGTTTATCATTTGCCAATATGAATTCGTTCATAAGAAAACTGTCTTTCAAACGACCCATATGTATTAACAAATGTGTTTACTGTATTCAAAATAAGTTCGCTATTGAAATTATTTGCTTTTTAAAATTTTTGTGTGATGAACACTTGCTTACCATTGAATATTTATTTATTAAATAAATAAATGTTCAATAAAGTAGGCAATTCTAAACACGATCAAATTGCCAAGATAACTAGGTTACCAGATATATTTGCCTGGGAAATTGAAATATGTTTATTTTTTCGTTTAAGTTTATTCTGTACTTAAAAATATTTTAATATAATAGATTATATAAGATTATTGAATTAAGATTATATTAATAATATATAAATATATTAATAGCTCAATTAACATAATAATTGTCATTAATAATTGCATTTTGAGATAAAGAGAGTATAACTTTTCGAATTAATTTATTATTTTCATAACAATATCTATATAAAATAAAATTAAGTACTTTATTGTTCTTATTGCATTTATAAATTTTAACTTTATAATAAAATTTTCAAAAATTTAAATATTTGTAAATAATTAAAATCTTAACATTTATTATTACATCTAAAATTATTCAACTTTTTTTGTTCTCGTTTAATTGTTCCACCATATTTCATAAAAATCGCCATCAATGGTAACTTTTAAAATTTCATATTTTTAATCACATACGTATTTAAATATTTGAAGTTTAATATCTACGTAGTAAGTTTCTCATTAAACACTACTGTTAGCACTAGTTAGCACTTTCATAAACAATTCTATAAGTCAGTTTTGATAAATTTCATATTTTATATTTTAGTATGTGTGATCTTCATTTTATATTTCGGTTAATTTCTGTTAGATGACGAATTTAGGCTACAATTAATTTTTTTTAATTTAAACGAAATTATTTTCGACCAACTTCCACGTCTTGATGTTTTTCTATGAGTTATAGACCATTAGACTCGTCTGTTGCATTCACTGAAATTAATGCTTCAATTTTAAATTTTACAGATTTAATCAAAATAATTTATAATTTCGTAATTCATCATTCACTAGGAAAAGTATTTTTTTAATACCATGGATCATAAAAACATGATTATAAATAGAAAGTTACACCTTACTAACTAAATATTGATATTGGTGACAATTTAATAATTTCAAACATGTGGTGAACAAATGAACTTATTAAATAAATTTATTAATGTAAAATAAATTAATTAATGCTATTAAAAAAATATTAGGCTCGATTTATAATAGCCGCATTATAATAATGGAAACATTATTTCAAATAAAATAAAAACATGTAGGAATAATCAAAGTTTAGAAATAAAATTATATAATTTAAAACGATATGAATTAAATGTTGTTGACATTCAAAATATTAAATTCTTTAGATTTGAATAAAATTGAAGTGATTTTGGATAATACTTTATTTTAAATAGTTCAGTAAACATTTGTATTCTTATGTTATAATAAAATTAACACCCACCCTCATTTATTGACAGTGTTTGCATTATAATAAATTATCATTTTTATTATATTAAGCTGGATAAATATATAGTATACAATTGAAATTTTGTTAACATTAAAGTATAATTAAATGATGTGTAAATGTCTAAATGATGTTGTCTTATAAACAACAAATACTAATTAATAATTTTGATTAGCATTTGTTTTAGGCTAGTATATGCACAAAACTACTTTTATCAATCCCATTGAAAATAAAGCATTGTAGTTGCAAACATGGGTAGAATATGTTATAGAAGTTTGAGATAAGCAATGTATTTATGGCAGTAATTAATTCTAAAGTATTATAAGTTAAAAATTAAAGTCTATAAATTAAGTAAACAAATAATTTCTTTTTTATGAGTTTCAATACATTTATTTACGGACAGTATTATTTACTCGTATAATCACCTAAATTTTAAATATTTTATACAAACTGAATATTTTAATAAATAAATTTATTTAATAAATATATTACTTTATTTAATAAATAAATTTATACTGTTTAACAAAATTGTTTAAGCATTTAAAATTTCAATAATATCTTATATTTCGAATAAAGCTCGGTAAAATCATTTTCCTACAATATTTTCAAAATTTCTTTACACTATTAAAGATTGCTAAAATTATTTAATAATTTGTAGTGTGATACTACTAACCAAAGACTATTCAGGGTGATTTTAAGCAATACATTTTTATCAACTTTAATGTTTGCTCAACAATATATCTTAGTAATTCCCACAGCTGTGTAGAATTTTGAAGCAATTGAGAACTATATTAGCAACCTTCTTATTAAGATAGATATCCTCGTGGGTTTTGCGTCTTTTAACATGCTGTTTATACAAAGGTGATAAACTTTTTGAATGCGATATCTGTCGAATAACGCATTTTCAACTACGATTAGGCAGAATGCCTCATTAATTAGAAATCTTTCTTCTGTACAAACAAGATAGTGGCGGTGACTACTATTTTTTAACAGCTTAGCAACAACCTATCGTTTTCTGTTAGTCGATAAAAATCAATTATCAGGGATGTTCTCAAATTAAGCTGCAATATAAGCTCTTTTATTAGAACAATTTTTTTAACGAAATGATATATTAATTGGCAATATATCTGCGTGTGCAGGTGCAAACATTTCAATGAAAATTTTGATCGAAAATATGAACAAGTTATGACTAAATGCCTACTTTTTACTGTTATGTTACATAATCTTCCAGAAGTCGTCCTGAATTTAGCGAATACAAAACGTTGATCTGTCATGCACACAACAATTGCTTGTGATTTGTAATTACATTGATAATTCAAGATCAGAGCGAAAAGGGACTTTTGTTCACCAGTGATTTCAACTAAGGTGCATGTTTTTTAATTCTGTCCACAGTATACGAATCAGCATCATATTTCTTCTTACACACTTCAATCGTAATTACATGGCCATGCTTAATCCACTAAGTGTGTCCACGGTCCATCAAAACTTCGGATCAGCAGGGAAATCTCAAAATCAAAATATACTGAATCCGTATATCACACCACGTTATGATAATTTACAAATTGACAGATCAAATACAAACGATGATGAATTTGAAATTACTTTGAATTTCGAAGATGAGGATCTGCAAGACCATGAAATATTTGATGGAAGTGGTGATTATTCAACATACACTGATCCTGTAACTTTCTCAGTGCCCTATAGCTCTATGAGTACGGCTTTTGTTAGTTTGCTTTCTCATTCCGACTACAAAACCGAGCAGTCATTTAAACAAGTGAGTAATATTTCAAATATTTTCTAATAATTTCGACATTATCAATGTTATCAATATTATCAACATTATCAATATTATGATATTATCAACATTATCAAAATTATGATATTTTCGACATTATCAATGTTATCAATACTATCAACATTATGATATTATCAACATTATCAAAATTATGATATTTTCGATATTATTAATACTACCAATGTTATCAATATTATAAACAATATCAATATTATAAAAATATAAATATTAGAGTATTAATATTATAATATTAGCAGTCATTTAAACAAGTGAGTAATTGTTATTACTATTACTATAACCTTTATTATTATCCTTTCTATTATCTATGTAAAGCACTATTTTTCAAATCAAAGTAATCCGTCTTTAGTTTTAACGTTCTCTTTAAATTCTGTTTAGGCTAACCCCAGTAGATTATTAACTACATAGCATTACCTAGACAAATAGAGTATTTTATAATAATTTTGTTATTACAAATACAGCATTATATTTAAATCAGGAATAGAAATGAAACTTTATTTTGCTAATTACTACTGCTGTCATTTTTTTGTAACGACGGTCATTTTTGGTTAATGATCCAAATCTTTAAACTATAGGAATGAATTAATCAAAGATTTTGTCATAAAAACAGAATGCACTAAATATATCAAAACAAATTACTTGTTAATAAGACTGGATTACAATGTTTTTTTAAGTGAATGATGATTATCAAATTTGGCATGTTCAGTGCGATGGACAGGCATACGATAACATTATTAGAATCGATATTTTCATAGCACGAAATTAAAAAAGTATTGTATGAACATAAGCCTTACTTTTAATTTATATTTAAATTTTAAATACATTTTCAGATAAAACATATCAAAAAATTGGGTTACTCAAATTATCAATATGTAGAATCTTATATTTTCAAATAATTTTCGTTATCAAACTGCAAAATATTCTATAGCATTTGTAGCAGTTTCTAACGAAAAATCAAATTAACGTAAAATAGCTTAGTCAATCGTCTTATGATACAATCAGTATATATGGATGAATATTGGAATTTTCTGATATATCTAAAGCGCATATTTGTCGAACTAAAAAGTAATATGCAATTAAACGACAGGAATATACAAAGGTTATTGATATATACTAATTATCCAGTTACAAAGTTATGTATTCATATCAAAATTATATGATTAAAATTATATAATTAAAAATATGTTATATTTAAAAGTATAATATAATATAATTTTAAATGTAATTGATCCTGTATAACTGTAATATTGGCGAATATAAGTTGTATTTAACAAGAATAATTATTTGAGCGATAAATGTGCAAGAATTTGTACTACGAAATCGTAAAAAAATAAGATAAAAATAAAAATCTAAAGATAGATTTCATTTTATTTTTTAAAATGAAAAATTAAAAAATGTACACTTTGTTTGAAATTATGAAAAATCTTAAATTTTCTATCTTTAAAAATGAAAAATTAAAAAATGTAACACTTTTATTTTTGAAATTATGAAAGTTATGTTTAAAAACGGGTTATAAATCTAAACCTTGAGGTTAAGATTTCATTAATTTAACCCTAATTATACATAAAGTTTTGGTAATTTTTAAACTAATATTTTAATACCGTATATATGCAGTACAAAGTACATTGGCGTACTGTCGATTAAAACCTGAATCGCTTTATATAAATTTCAATTTTTATTTCAACAATTTCTCGCTTAAAAAAATAGTTTTTTATTGTCAAACAAATGCGCCTTTGTCATCTAATGTATAGAATGTGTACGGGATGATAATCAGGTTTAGACTAATTATACTTGAACAGTTTAAACTTGTCTATTTAAACTATTTAAAGTTTAAATGAATAATACTATTTAAACTTGTCTGTATAAACTTGAATCGCTTTATAAATCAAAAAAAAATATTTTCAATTTTTATTTCACCATTTTTAAGCGATTTAAAATTTAAATGAATAAGTTAAAATTATTTAAATTTGTCTGTATAAACTTGAATCGCTTTATAAATCAAAAAAAATATTTTCAATTTTTACTTCACCATTTTTAAGCGATTTAAAATTTAAATGAATATGTTAAAACTATTTAAACTTGTCTGTATAAACTTCAATCGCTTTATAAATCAAAAAAATATATTTTCAATTTTTGTTTCACCATTTCTTGCTTATAATAATAGAAATTCAGAATTGTTCTATTTTGTCAAACGAATGTATTTATGTCAACTAATGCATTAAATCTGTATGGGATGGGAATATGATTTAAAGGTCTTAAATTATTTTTATCTTTCAGATGTGTGATCAATTGTACACATTGAAGAGATAAAAACGTAAATCTTTCATTAATATTGTTACTTATTTCTTTTCATTTTACCATTTTCTTTTATCATATACATCAATTGTGTTGTCTAGTACAACATAAATACATATTTTCTCTTAGATAATCTATACAATACATTGAAACCTTCTTAAGATGATTTCTTGTTTGTAAATGTTATTTTAATATATCGCAAACCATATGTTTGTAAACTAACTTATTGCCTAGTTAATCAAATTGACATTTAATAATAAAATGTTAAATTGATGATGTTATTTCGCTCTTAACCGTAAGTTTAAGATTTAGATATCTTAAATATCTTAAATTTAGGTATCCGTATTGTTAATTATTATTTAAAGTTTTAATATTC
This sequence comes from Pomphorhynchus laevis, assembly GCA_012934845.2. Taxonomy (NCBI): domain Eukaryota; kingdom Metazoa; phylum Acanthocephala; class Palaeacanthocephala; order Echinorhynchida; family Pomphorhynchidae; genus Pomphorhynchus; species Pomphorhynchus laevis. The sequence goes on from WNNJ02003008.1 coordinate 226,039, forward strand.
ATAATTTGACTTCAATGATATTCGTATTATTGAGTATAATTTAATACTTAAGAATTTGTATTATCTCAATGTAATTATCACATTTTGAATAAATAAATTATCGTAATATATTTTAAATAAAGGTTTATTATAAGTATGTTTTATTTTATTATTTATAAATAATAAAATATATACTAATTTAAATTATTTTATCAATAAAATTTTAATTAAACTTTTTGAGTCTCGGTGTTATAAAATGTGCTTTTATGATTTTCTACGCAATTAATTGTAATTTTAATTATGTTGTTTTTTAGTTTAATGTTCTTTTATTTTAATTTGCAAAAATGATGTTTGTAGTTAAAAAAATCGACACTTTTATATAAAGCATTTGCTGCACTTCCTGATACATATCACATACCGTGATATGCCGTGTACATTCGTATTACTATACTGTGATATCGCATACATTTCTATTAAATGTACCCGATTAATCTTAAACTAATCTAAATAGCGACATTTCTATTGTAACAAAAATATATACATCCTCCAGCGCACTACAATTTCTAGAGCTAATTTAACAAACATTTAAAAAATACAACTACTCATATTTATTAATAGAGTGATAAAAAATTAATTATAATTTCGTTTTACTTTAAAAGTCATCTTTTAATTTAAAAGAGTTTTGCGATTCTGAAAATGACAGAAGCATAATCAACAAATATCTCTATCATTTTTTATTTATAATTTTATTTGTCAAAAAATGAAAGATATTTATATCTGCCAAAAAATGACATAGTAATAAAGTTACAGATTTAATTATAAAACTAATTATTTAATTAAAAGTTACACTCTATTTATTTTTATTTATTTTTAGCTGAATAAATCTTGTAAGTAGTTATAAAATATTTATTAAATTAGCGCTATAATTTGTATAACGCTAGGAGATGTATATATTTTGTTGCGATTTGTCGCTATGTAGATTTAATTAAGATCAATCGTATATTTCGAAACATGAACAAAAACAACTGTCGGGCGAATGACAAGTGAACATAAGACAGTGACAATGATATGAGACGTAACCTTAAAAATAAAATAAAAATTCTCAGAAAAATAAAATGACTTTTTTATTTTTCGTTCGGAACAACCAGTTCAACACATATGACAATTGTTTTCACGCTTATGTTTGAAAGTATTTTAGAAACTATATAAGTCTAGTGGTAAAACTAATCATGCCTTTGTATTAACTTTTTATCAAAATCCTCATCTACTATAACATCACCTCAAAGTTATATTTTGAACTGTGTACACATTTTCTGTTCATTCTATCCAAATAGGATTGCAACCCACCATAAAAATTGTTGTTTACTGTATAATGTTCTAAATTTTTCTTAAGTTGTACCCAATAGATTACTCAACTTCTTCTTATAAATGCTCCTATTGGCTTTATACGTTTCTAACGTATGAAGACAATTTCCAACGTATTATACTACAACAATAATATATTTAAGAAAATTAATAAAAATGTTGTCCACAATAATGTCGTAAGCGATTTGTTCTAGAAAGTATATCCATATATATTTTTACCTTGAATATTACCTCGATCGTTTCTTTATATATTTACTATAATATTTCAATGAGTCCAGAGCGGATCTCGGCTGGCTGTCATATTTCAGATCAAATATGTCAAAGTGTCCCATTGAGGATCCAGCCCTCAGAAGAAACAGCAAGAATGAAGCGACTAGTCATCAACAACCTCTGTTGAGTAGATAAGGATGATTTACAAAGCAAATGTTCTTGTTCGAGAGCGAAAGCCTGAGCCGTTTAAGCAACGTAGCGGAAATGCTTTCTTTTACAGTCACACGGCTAACCGAAGGATTTTTAATTGTTTTCCGGCAAATTGTCGTTTGCAATTTACCATTTTTACCCCAGAAAATTTTGACGTCTAAGTAGACAATTTCATTATTAATTCCTGATTTTTGTAATGTAAAATTCGCAATGATTGCTCAGTCGATCGAATAAATCCCTAAATTATTGTATATCGAAAGGCCACGAAATTACCTATAGGTCACGCATAAGATTGCAATGTTTCTTTATTTTAAATGTCTCAATACTCAATTCCAAATTTTCATTTTTATATTCTTTGATGCCTGAGTGTGTTGAATACTCAGGTCATTTCGCCCTGATTTCCTCGAAATCGTACACCCAAGCTCATCAGAGGATTGAGTACCGCCATTTTCTCCTCAGAAATTATTTTGTTTCTTTCAGGATTCGAACTTGCTTAGTATCATTTAAACGCTCATCATTTCACACGTCATTATATCCAGCCATTACACAATTTCCTATTTATGTAAAAAAATATATTTCTACAGATACCTTTATCCATTATCCTTTAATTGATGCTTTCATATGTTTGCAGTTTCACAAAAACCGGCTTAGTCAAACCGCATCGAAGATTCTTTGATGATTCTTTCAAGTCAGTATTTGCTTCCAAATTTTCAGAATATTTATACCCCCTATGAATATGAATATTGAAAAATGTTAGATAAAAAATGATATGAAAAAAGCTATAATGATATAATCAGTAATAATACTAAATCTATATTATATTGGAATCAAAATTACATAAAACTTCATTAACACCTAGGTTCTTAAATGTACGTTAAAACCACTCTCAATTTATATGAATAAAATACTTTTGAATGTGTTTTCCATTATAAAATTTTAAATTTCGATAAACATTAGATCCGTTTGTTCCTGTATAATTACTTTTATAATCGAAATGCAGTTATAAATTATCATCAACCAAAAGTAAGGCTTCAGACCTATTGTTTAGTCTGTATTTTAAACGTTTTCATAAGACTTCTTGAGATATAAATAAATAAAGATTTTCTTAATAAATGACAACATATAGCTAATTTAAAAGGAAACATGCTAAAACAATAATGTTAATGTTCTTCCCAGTCGTAAATATTTCTTTCGTCTTCAGATCTGTTATGGCCTCAGGTCCAACGGAATCTGAGCCCTCCCAGTCAATCAAACACGCCGCTCTGCGATCGAGAGCGGCGTGATAGAGAGCGGCGAAGTGATCATATCTCACTTCTTGAGATATGATCCCGATAGAATCGATACGATATACTCATATAATACTAACCATTTTATACAGTTATCTAAAAGTATACAAAATATATGTAAATTATGTTAAATTTACATTCTTTATAGGATATTTAAACTTAAATTACATTGTATAAATCAGGTTAGTTGTCTATGGAGGACTCTGTACATTGCACAATCATGAGTTCGATTATTTTTATGACATATTATAAAAAGCAATAGTGACATTGCCTACTCTTCAGACATTGGCATTCCCCAGGGCGCAAAAATAATTAATTGCTAAATGAAATTAATTGGTTTTCATGAAATTCAATAACAAATATATAGTAACAAAAGTATATGAATTGAAATAAATCGAACATTTGACTTTTGCTACATTTATCAATTCAAATTTATTCATGAGATAATGTAATATTAGAACGAACTCTGTAAAAATTACAAAATATGATGATTTGTATAATAATCATGCTTGTAATAAATTTCTCACAAATACTTGTTTCTTGTTATGGCTAAATCTATATTCTAAGATTAATACCTTTTTTTGTATATGCTATGTCATTTTATAAGATATTAATTGATATTCATTATGCACATTATAAATCTTGTAAACTGTTCGTTATTTGAGGGTCATTAAAGAGTGATACTATCAAGGCATAAGCTTTTATTTCCTAACTGTAAAAGTTTATTTTTAAAGAATGTTTTTTCTGCTGCGACAGATAATTTTTACTTTAAACACAAGATGGGAATTAAATTAGTTATAAATAAAAATATTACAAATTGTTTTTGCAAATCTGCTGATTTCAATTTTTGATAACAAAAAACTCTGCACAATTTTATTACATCAACAAGTAACTAATGTGGGCTTATAAATAGAATAGTTGAAATGGTATTGCTGTATTCTTTGAAGAAATAGGTAGAAGTGATACATTGTAGTCATAATTGTCTTACATGTTTTTTATTTAATCCCGGGATTGGTATATTGGCGTTTGTTTTTAAAATAAAACTTGACTTTAAATGTTTATCGTCGTAAGCATAATAACATAATCTTAAGGTTGTTAAAAGTTATCCGCTAATTACTTAAATACCCGTTCAATAGTTATAAAGTAATTATTCAATAATACTTTAGTAGTTAATCTTTCTAACTCTTTAATTGGACAGAAAGTTTTTGAAATTTTTAGTTAATGTAATTTTTATTGTTTTGTTATCTCTTGAAAGACATAAACGATATTTATATTATATTTTATTGCTAATTTTAATAATGTGATAAAAATATAAATTCTAATTTAATTCTAATTTAAAATTAATTTTTAATTTAAATAAGTTTTGCGATTTGTGAAAATGTCAGAAATACTATAAAGTATAAAATTGAAAAAATCAGTTCGTGCTACTGAAAATATTCAAATATTTTATAAAAATATTTTTTTCAATTTGATTAGTAAAATATTAATTTAATTATAAATTTTAATTAAAAACTAAATTTGTTGTTCGATTTACTTTTAGTATTTTAGATTTTAATAGTTCAATATATAATTTTCAGATGTTTGTTATTTCACAACAATTTTCGTATACGATAATTTTATAAATATTTAAGTTAACCCTTTTAATATGTATTTTAATGCTCCATACGATTTCATCTTATTTTGAAATTTTATTCAATAGTTTGATCTTGTTTAACAAGTCAGATTTTTAAGGATAATGAATAAATTTTCATTTTATATTTTTCAAATTCGTTTTTTTTTATTTTCAATTGTATTCTTTAAATTCATTGTAAACGTGATTATTTGATTCTTCGATCACTCCTAAATTCTTCCAGGTCCAGGGTTATGGCTGTTATCGATATTACTAATATAGTATGGATAAAAGTTACAAAGTAATGTATTATTAATAGATGCAAGACATCTAATAACGATTTACTATAGATGCAACACATCTATTACTAAAAAATATCATCTAATTCTACTGATAATTATGTTTTCCACAAGTGAAGCATTATTCAGGGTTTATAAGGACCCCGAACATTATTATATGTTTGTTTTATAATCTGTATATTCGTCTTTATCTTAAAATAAAATAATGGTTGAAAATGTCTCATCAACTTGATATTCTATATTAGCAACTGTTTATTTAAACAATAGTTATCTTGAATATGTTGGCTACTTTATCTCTTCAATATGAACTACCCATAAGCATATCGCATCTTGTTTACCTAAAGCTATTTCATTCATTTCTGAGTCCCGAATAAATTCGTAACTTGAAATATATAAATTATATAAATTTGGGGCATAATAATTTTCCAACTTCATCAGGCTGTAGTCTACGTTTGGTAATTTCAACATTTTAACGTTCTAAAATCTTAAATAACAGTTAATCATTAAATAGGCAAATATGTAAAGTTTAGACGAGGCAATTATGTAAAGTTGAGCCTTTGCAAGTATTTAATTAATTGAATTGTCGATGAAAAATATTTAAAGGAGAATTTAAACTAAATTTTTAAACCGAAAGAGATGATTAGAGCATAAGCATTAATAATTAATAAGAAATTATATAATTATAATTTATAATGTAATTTATTATTTAAATTATTTATAAGTAATATTACTATTTGTGTTATATTTATATTATTGAAAAGACTAACAGGAAAATAGCTAAAAAAAACCCAATTATAACACCATTCAGAACTGAATTTTAAAATGGCAAAGACAGCAACAATGTGTAATAGTACTAGAGACTCCATCATCATCCTGGAACTTTATAGTTGCATTTTCTACATCCAATTTTTAGTTTTTTAATCAATGTACATTATTGTCTGTCTAGAAAGAAAATATTAGAATATTTGCACTTTAAATTATGCACATAATTCAATTGTAAAATTTTTTTAAATAACCTATTAATATCGCATATAATGCGATATAAGTCGAGTAATTTATTAGCATTTAAACCTTTCAGTACAGGCAAAATTTATAAAAATTAAGACAAAATTTCCAAGTAATTTCAAATATGGTGTAAATATAGTAGTCAGATTCCGTCCATACTAACCGGTCAAGCACTCTGTCATAATTTTGATTAGCTACATGAAAATACGTGAAGGATTAAAACATATTGCAATCCATCAGCATATATTTAAGACGGTTATCTTTCATAAACTAATATTTATTTGGTACAATATTTTGCATGATATCCATACACTTATGTGTGCCACAATAAGGGTATTGTGCTATAGAAGGGCTTACTCCAATGTGATTGGATATACCGTATTTTAGATTGTGAATTTTTAATGCTCAGTTTAAATTATGTACGTAAAAAGAAAATTTAAATGTTCTTTAAGGGATTAATAAAAGGGAATAATATATCATAAAAATAACAGAAAGCAACTTCAATGCTTCTAGATTAGCGATTAAAAAGGTAGTTCTAACAATTTTTGAACATTAGTATCGTCGAATATTAATAGTGAAAGACAACATATTAAGTTCTCAAATATGTTTAATTCGTACAGAATTATAGTATTTTACTTTATTTAATGATAACATGTGTTCAACGCATTTCGAAGTGATAAAACATCTGGCTATAATATCGATTATCAGCTTAGCGTATTTTAATACAGACACTGCAGATTTCTTTAATCTTGTACGAAAATTATTATCAATAAAACTATGAGAACAGTAGGTGCTCAGATGGTCTCCATTCAATACTCTACGATTTCTATAATACAGATTTGAGTAGTTCATATCGTCATAGGCTCTGAGTGTGTTTTGTTTCAGAAGAACATGCAGGAAGACTTTTAGGTAAAACCGTAAAATTTGTCATTTTGCTGATAGCAGTTGGTACTATCAACTTATCTCCTACTTTTAAACAATTCTTTGACCATCTTCATATCATCATCTGATATCAATTGGTTTTGATAATTGTTATCAATTATCATTTGCTGTTCTTTTAGCTTGACGATCAGGCTACTTTTCTACTCCTAACATTATCGAAAGTTTGTTTGAATGTTTAGGAAATTATTTTTGGTACACGTGATATTTTTAAGCTTTAGTAAACCAACAACCTCTTTTTGCATGAATGATTGGATCAACTAGGGTAGATGTATGATACTGGAGCATACGAACGTCTTCTTCAATTATGTGCAATGCAGCCCCACTTTTTTCGTTACGCTTAAGTTGGATATTAATTTTTATTATATCGGCAAGCTTGTGCGTAAGATCGTCTTGTGATCTGGCACTGCCGAACAATAGAACAGATGGACGAACACATAACGGAGGAACATGCAGTACGGTTATGATCATCCAATCTGGCCGAGCAAACCTTGGGTCCATACCAAAAAGCATACTGGTATCATCCGTTTTTTGCATGAACCAAATCCCACACAGAAAATCCCATTTAAAGTAATCTAATGCGGCATTACAACTTTGTGTAGTGCACTCTAAATCAGGACAAACAAAATCTGATATAAGTGGCTTATATTTATGGAAGCTAAATCAGCTTCTAAAAGTTGCACAAAGGAGGAAATCGAACAACAGGGAATTTGCTCATAACAGGAATCGGAATATAATATTTAAAATAGTTTTGTTATTATTTGGTAAGAGATTCATTTGTTATTATTTGGTAAGAGATGACATTTTACAAAATAATTGCAATATAAATATTTACATTTATGCATAAATAATGTATCACTTAACTTTACTTAACTCGATTTGATAATATTCTATAAATATTATACTTTAATAATTATTTTAATATTTTTTAATAATAACTGCCCTCGACTTTTCCGGCACCACCAGTAGCTGTAAAGATGATCAGCAAAACTCGCATTTCTCCATTAATATCAGCGCTCTGTATATTTCGCAACTTTACGATTTTCGTGATACTCGAACGCACATTGTGATGTCTTATTACGATAAGACGGAGCATGTGTGTTAAATATAGAAACGTCCACTAGGGACCGCTTCGCTTGACATCCATGAAAGCCGATGAATTCAATATCGAGACGATCACAACGATCACGCGTAGCGTGCGACTCAAATTCGAGAATATCCGGAACAAGTTGTAGCTCAGGCTCAATCCGTACACCCAAATAAACCGGGCGCAGAGCTTTAGCTAAAATGTCTTTCACACAATTGTGGCGAATAATGATTGTACTGATGTCTGCAAGAAAATGAATGTTGAGTGTCGTCTCATTTTCGCAAACACATTTTGAAGCTACCTTTTGAAGTTGCCAGCCAAATCAAGCGGATACAGCGAATCTGAATTCTTGAGCGTTAAGGCGGGAATTCCATTCCTGAGATAAACGTACATTAAACCACGATGACGCTCTTTTAATCTACACATCATTACGAGCACACACCTCATCATCAGACAGGGTTGACATAATTCGTTCCATCCCCAATTTTGCCAATTCACTCTTCGAAAACCGAATTTGATTTATAATTAATTCTTGTACAGTCTGCAAACCGTGAAAAGACCCAAACGACTCAAGACAGAGCGACAGCTTAAAGGAATCCCCGTACGATCTTTTAGCTTCTAGCGCAATGTTACCAAACCCAAGACAACCTATTGAAGTAGGAAGTGCTAGTAGTGAGTGTTTTGTCTCTGTGAGTTGATCTACACCCAGAAGTTTGTACACAAACCTTGACAAGTTCGTCTTATCAGAATCTCGGAACCAAGCCGATTCGATCGGACATGTGCGAGTAAGATGATTCAATAATTGTCGAAGCGACATGGTTTAAGCTATATTAGCAAGCTGTGGATCCACCTCTGCTACTTCAGACAGACTATCAAGACACTTTATCTAGCGTTCAAACTTTTTGGTGACTCCTTTTTTAACATACCTATCCGTACCGACAAAATATCCTAATAATGGAATTTTGTCATTTAGAATTTGAACACCCAGTTCTTTTAGCTCATTTTCCACATCTGATAACATAGCTTTTTTGCTTAGTAATTTACATTTTGATGAATTCACGTAAAATCCGGATTTGAGACCAAGTTCTAAGAATGTCTTGCGAAATGTGAGTGCTCCGTTTTTTGTTTCAACAAATGTGACATCATCTGCATACCAGCGCTGAAAAAAGTCTGGAATCTGATCATGCATTCTCCGGATGAGAGAAACCGCGGACGCCGCAAAGGCAACCATGGCAAGAGGATCACCCTGGGTGAATCCTTCCTTTGACAGTATTATCTCATTGCACACGGATAATAATGGATCATCTCCTTAAGTGTTTTGTAGGACACAATCATGAGCCGGACAAACATGAGACATCGACAATAACACCAATTTACGACTGCTTCTATTAAATGCATTATCAGCATCGATGGTTAAGACATTAAGCATCGATGCATTAAGACATTCGGGGATTTATCAAATTCTCTTCTCACGCTGTGGGCAGCATAATCTATCCTAGATTTATGCCCCGCGCACAACTGAACATTTTACGCTATCGTCTAAATAAATCGAGATACATGTTGAAGTATTTCCTTTCCGATTATGCGTCGATAGACCTCCCCGATTCCTATGGGTTGAATAAAGACTTATTTTTCATCACAAGTCACAATCCAATCAAGAGTTTTTGTTGCGTAAAATAAAAAAATGAATCTTAATATCGATGTTGTTTTAGTTTAGTTCAATTCGTGAGGCGCTAATTTATAAAACGTTTTGAAAGTTTAAGTCACGTCAAATTCAAAAGCAAGTACTCAATCAATTCCGGGTGGATTGGTTTCGGCTAAGGTTCTTAATTGATCCTGGTAAACATCTAATGGCATACGTGCAGTGCTTTGAGTAGTGGATCCAACATCAAAAGTTTCGTTGATATCGACATTTGTTTCAGCAGCTTTTCGGCTTAAATTGAATTGAAATAATAAAATTTCGTGAATTTGTTTCTATTTCAAATTAAAAAAGCTTCTCAAAACGCTTCTGAATGTTGTCATGGATATCATCGAAACTACCAATTGAACAGTTTGTTGTTCGTTGCTAGTGAATCCATTTATGCTGAAGCAATCTGGTTATACCAGCATAGCTTATCTACAAATCAAGAATACCCACGTCAGCAAGACGATTTACTAATGAGCAATATTTGGTCTGAAAACAAATTTGAAGACCGTGAGGCATTTTGGCGATAAGTACTGGCCCTAATTTTTGGATCCAAAAACGCTATGGAAACAGCTAGTTCACGCGATTCCTTGCCAAACTGAGTGAGTGCTGCCTGCACTCAATCAGTTTGAAGATCCCTTTGGAGCACAGTGTCTGGAATCATTGAAATGTCTGGGAAAGCTGCATCTAAATATTTATCAAGGAGAACATCGCAGACTCGTCTACCTTCTCTAACCTGATCAAGCCTAAGAGCCCCACACGAGCGATGATCCCCATCAAGGAGATTATTATTCTTTACCGATTATGCGACGATAGACCTCCCCGATTATACTTTAATAATACTATTATAATTTAATAATATTAATACTTAAATAATACTTTTATAATAATATTATACTTTAAATAATCGTATACTGTTTATTAGTAATTCATAAAAATTTATTTTTATTTTAAATTTTAATAATAAATTTTATTATTATGCAAATATAAATTGTATAAAATCTTATATAATTATTTATTATTTATAATTGTTTTTTTTATAGTATAAAATACGCAGACTTGGTTATCTGATTAACATAATAATATTTTAATATTTAATCATTTTAGAGATTATTCTATTATCATAGTAGGTTATTCTATTATCATAGAGATTTATTACCAAAATTATAATCCGATTTTTATTAATAGATTTATTTTTTAGTACTTACTTATCGATTAAAAATAAAGTTACACACTGTGAAACTTTAAAATTACTCTGGTTGATAGATTTTGGGATGACGCAATACCCGCATTATATATTAACTGTATCTTAAAATATTTAGAAATTATAGATGTCATTTATGAAAGCAGTATGGAGCAAGTTAGATCTTTGCAATACAATTTACCATTTCACTAATTTGCGGATATTTATGATACTTGCGGTCTGCTTAGTTATCGAGGTAATACGATAAATTAAAATATTTTAAACAACAAAGTCATTTAGAAAATAACTTAAAATATAAAATTTTCGACATTTTAAAAGTTTAAATAATTTCTATATATTTTAAATATTCCCTGAACTAGATTTTAAAAAGTAATTAGGCAATATTTACGAACAGTTTTAACTTTTAATTATTATAGACAAGATGTTGTTCGACAAACAAGGCGACAATTAAAGCATTGTAAATATCATAATTATAACATATATTTTTTTTTCAAAACACATTTGATTTAAACCTTGATGAAAAAGATCAAAGAATAAATCTCAAATTTAAAAGAAATTTCAAAAATTTTAATTTTATGTGTTTTCCACCATTTTTAGGTGGGAAGCAATTATTTACAAAATTTATTAAAATTTATAAATTTTAATTAATTGATAAATTTATTAAAAATTTATAAATTTACTAATAAGGTGTTTATTGAGCTCCATAATACAGATAAATTAAAATATATCGTAGTTAAATATATCACATTAAAACATTTACAAATTAAGTTATAAACTATAAATTATAAAAAAGTTATATCAAGTTCAATATTTTGATTTTACCTTTTAAATAAACGAATTTAGTTCAATACCGATAGGTATTGGTATTGCGTTTTGGATAAAAATTTCTCATATTTCTCTACATCACCTATTCATTGTATATAATTACCGTCTAGTTGTATTTTCTTACTATCTTTTGCATAGTTTGTTGTGAATTATAATAAATTTTATTTTGCGTTTTGATTAAACTGTACAAACAGCACCTTTACACATTCAAGGCATTACAACAACATTACTTTGATATTATTTAGCCAAACGGAAATAAAGATTAAATTAGTGCACATTATTTCAGTTGACAATTACTGTTGAAAAGCTTTATAATACGTAAGAGAAGATTTACATAAATAGTAAATTACTAAATAAAACTAAAATGAAAATACTGAAAAGATATGAATAAATATATTTAATAAATTATAAAATATATAATTATATAATTAAATAATTATAATTATAATTATATATTAATTAATATATATATATTATATAATTATATTAATAATTAATAATTATATAATTATAATTTTTGAAATAATAAAATTGGTAATAAATGAGTAATTTCTTAATTTAAAAAAAATAAAGAATTTTTAAAAGGTTGTAAATTTTTTAAAATATAATGAGATTAGCCCGTCATTTTATCTTTTTAATTATTCGTATTACGTTTGTAAACAGCTCTTATTAATATATTTTATAATTTATTAAAAAATAATATTTTTAAATAAAACAATATATTTTTAATGTAATTTATACAATATTTGTATAAGTTTCAAGAGAAATTTGCATCTAGCCATATAATATTTAATAATTATTATTGTTAGCTCAATGTAACTTAAGAATGCTTTGTAAATATCTGTAACAGTTTGTAATTACAATTAATAATAATAAATTAATAAATTAATTTATTAATTAATAAATAAATCATTAATAATTAATTATTAATGAAAAATTATTTTATCATTAATATTTCTAAATTTTAATATTTCCTGATAAATCATTATTATATAACATTTCAAAATATTTCTATAATTAGCAATGTATTTGACGCGAGTATAAATCTTTAACGAATATTTTATTTTTGTCCGAAAGGGTAATTTTTTCACTTCATAAATTTTATTTTGCAAATCATCTTATAAGTATAATAATTAAGTATATATTTTTAAAAATCAGTGCGTTAATATATTGTTATTCATTACCATTGTAACCTTCTAACAATTTGATTTATTTCAGTATGCGAAATTATAATTAAATGCACAAAATTACTGATGAATGATCGAATAAAAACTTGATTGTCTTAGTAAATAATAGTTCAATAGTTATTATCTTTACCGGTGTATTTAATTAAAACGTTGATTAAACTACAAGTCATAAATGCATTTATATTACATCAACCTAAATATATTTGCGGATCAGAGACAATAAATATATTTTTAGAGGCAACAAATTATAGACAATAAAGATTAACTTTGAGACATATGTTCATGTGTTCACATATCATAACTTAATGAACACTATTTCTGTGAAAGATATTGGCTCCTTTATCTTAATAATCAAATGCTTGATATAAAAGGTTTTTTTCGTAGGTGTACAAAACATGCAGTATTTAAAGAAAAATGATTATACCGTTGGTTATTATGATTAAAAAACTAAATCTTAAAATTCATAAGCTACTTCTGGTTGTTTCTCTGATTCGAGTAAATGCAAAAAATGACGAGTGATGTTATTTGACAGAATTAATTGGGAATTAAAACTTGTCAATTTTGAAAAGTGTCAAATTTGATTCTGGCTGTTTATATAGCCAGCTTATGCTAATCAGGACGTTTAAAAATTAAGTTGATTTAATTTAGATTTGAAAACCTCATTAATCTGTTAAAGATCAATGAGTGATCTTTAATTTAATGATTTTCAATAAATTAAAGAATAAAACATTATGATCATTTTAGATGAATTTCAGATGCTTTCAGTTGTGTTCTTCGAATTTGTCATTCCTTAGAATTTTTATTCATTTATTTTTATTTCATTCAAAATAAATTCAAAATGATACTTGTGTTCAAGTGGCATTTCTACGAAATTTTATTTAAATTTTTGTTTTATTTAATAAAAATAATTTTATAAAATTGCTTGCAAATTTAAGCTTAATTTAAATAATTCTGTTGCTAATCTTTAGTCATTAGAAACAGATTAATGATTATCAAAGCATGTAAGAGAAATCAATATAGTATAATAAACATGTATATATTTTTATATAATATAAAAATATTTCCATATTAAAAAAATAAAAAATATTTACAAAAAATATACAAAAAATATTATATACATATATACATAAAATATTTTTATATTAAAAATATTTTCATATTTTTATAGGTATCTAGCATATCGTTAATCTATTCAAATTTTATCAACTTTATATTTTTTGCATTCGTTCCGATAATGATTAATTTGTATCTATTGGACACTCATATATTCTTCAAATGTTATCGTAAATATTAGTAATATTAAATTATAGTTAAATGTAGTTATTAAGTATATACATAATAATGTTTTTATATTATCGTATAATGTTTTTATAGAGTATAAGATACGGTACAGTTGGTAAAAAATTAATCACTTAATGAGATTTTACTAATTAAATGGCGGGATTACTATCAACAAATCAGTTTAAACAAATTCTGAATGTTCATTCAATCATTTGATGTCATTTGATGATTATTGGATACGATGCCAATCTCATGATTAAAACGCAGTTATATCCTCGCGTTTAATGGCATATTGATGTTGTTTGCTTCTCTTGATCAACTCATGTGATGTTTGCCCCACATATAAGCAATTGCAATCGCAGCACGATATACAGTAAACTTGTACACGATTATGTTTTGGTTTAGTTCGAATAATCTGGATAGATTGCAAGGTGTCTTGTAATAAATAACTACGTTTTTAATGTCAGTTTATTGAAAACTGTTAAGCAAGTGGTTCCAAGTTGCATCATTTACATAGGATAAACGAACGAATGTCGATTATGGCAATGTACAACTAGTTATTACACTCTTGATCATGGACAACACACCAACAAACGACTGTCGCAAGACTTTTGATATCCCAATCAGGTATCCCTTATGGTTTAACACTTTCAATATCTTACGCTGTTCAAAAATCAACGATTTATAAGATAAACAAAGATACCTTGGTGGCTACCAAGGTATTCCCGGCTTGCGATACAAGGTGGCTTCAATGTCTAAGAGTGTTTTGTTACATGGACATCCAAAAATGAAATTAATGTGAGTAGTATTCGAGAGTGAGGCGCTATTCGTCTTAGAGAGTGAGGCACCATTTCAGCTAACTTTTATTAAGAACGTAGTCATTTATCACAAGTAACCTTGAAATATATCCGAATTATTTAAACGAAAACCAAAACGTAATCTTCATGGACAAGTTTACTGTATATTGTGCTGTGATTGCAGTTGCTCATATGTGGGTCAAGCATCACAAGAGTTATTTAAGAGAAACAAACAACATCAAAACGCCATTAAACGCGGTGATGTGCACTCAGGGATAGTTAACCACTCTCGTGATGATGACCAAAAAATCAACTTCGGCTATGTTCAAACCGTTTGTTATGATGACGACCTATCGAGAAGATTGATCAAGGAATCTATGTATATTTCCCATCAACCACATCCAATGAATGGCAACAAATCTAATAGGAAACCCAATTACCTATCATGACACAAATAACATGAAATTCTTTCGTATTAGTATTGTGTATATATGGTTGTTGTGTCATTTGATTTTTGCTTGATAAAGATGCTATCGTCAAAAGCTAGCATCATTTTATGTTCTGCGATAAATTACTCTTGTCTATAATGTCCATTATCCTCAAGAAAATTCACTTTGATACGAAAGCAAGATTATATATTCATTAAATAATTCTAAATATTTTAAATGAAGAATATGCATGAAATTTATTCTATAATAATATAAATATATTCAATATAATATGGTAATATATTCGGAAATGTGCCTTTTTAATAAATTGCATATATTTTTAAATTTTAATAAAGTGATGAATTTCTGTTTAGCTAGTAACAGATGAAATCAAACAAGATGTATCATATCAACAGGTCGCATGTCCAAGAGGTAAAATTCTGAAAAAACTACTTTAATTCGCAAATAAATAATTTAGCATGTAGGTTAGAAGACTTATCTTCAGAGGTATCACGATCAATTTAATTAATAACTATTTATCTATTAATCATTTTGTTTAGGAACGCAAAATGCTTAAAGGTGATCCTGGCCCTCCTGGCAACTGTGAATGCAATTATGAGGTAATCAAAATTAATCAAAATGTGTCGTGCCTTGAGTAGATTATTGTATGTAATTTTTTACTTTCACAATTCATTATCTTAATCAATTACAATCCAAATTGTTTATATCATTGTTCTTCTGAGACAACACGGGCGATTTGATTGAATTTTAAGGATTTATTCGACTTGGGAGAAATCGTCTCAGCTTCCACTGTTTTTATCAATTTTGCAATGGAAATGTTTTTATCCGTTACAATATTATCCCCTTAAATGCCTAAAGGCACCTTAGGCATTTAAGGTGCCTTTAATAGGCACCTTAAATGGTGCCTATTATGTGCAAATATTTCTATTTGTGTGCAAATACAAAATACTGTTCTTAGCCAAAGCAAAAACATTAATTAATAATTTATTTGCTTTTATAAAAAATGATAAGGCTGATGATAATTTATTTTTTAATTATCCCAAATAAACTATAATACAATATTAAGCATTATATAATTATCGGAGCTGGATCAAAGAAACGAGGAAATTATTTTTGATATTTCGCTAACTTTTGTTTGCATCTTAAAAAATTAGTTTTTTTTTACTGTTCATGCTTATACAAAAAAGTTCAAAGCGATCACCGCCATTTGCTTTAAGCAGGTGCTGCTGTTGTTAGCGATAACCAGCTGCTTTCACTGTTGTTTAAATTTTTGAGAAAACACAATACAAAAGGATGATTCAAAATAGTTAAGAAACAACAAAAATAATAACCATAATATTTTCATTCAAAATAAATAATTTGAAAAAATTAGAAAAATATAAAAAATAATTATTAAAAGTACTAAAAAAATTAAATAATGTATAAAAATAAAACAGAAATAATTATTTAAACAACAGAATCTTTTACAACATCTTTACAATATATTTAACATTACGACAGGTTAACCTGACATAACGTAATAAAGTATTTTGTACTTTATTTTTATAAAGTATAAAAATAAAATAGAAAATATTATTTAAACAAATGAATCGTTTAGAACACCTTTACAAAATATTTAAGTATTTCCTCATCTTCTCACCTGTTTATAAAATTATTTAAAACTAAGGATTCACCGTCTTTAGCAAGAATAATTATTGATTTTATAAAATCAAATTTTATTTTCAGTTATATAATACATTTCCTTTGAAACTTTACAAAATACAGTGTAAACTGGAATCATTTATTGTTTAAAATTGTAGAAGGTTGGTAACCGTGTAACTGCCCAAAAAGGAGAGCCTGGAGAAACAAAATATATCGTTAAACTCATTGGCAAAGATCTACCACCAATACGATCGGAAGTATTCAAAGAAGCTCTTAAGCAAGTTATAGCTATGGTATAAGTATGTTAACTTTATAATGTAAAAGAACAAAATTTAATTAAGGGACTAAAAGGGGAAAAGGGTGATCCAGGAAACCAATTTGATCCAAAATCAAATGTTATGAAGGTAGGTTATCATGCAAATAGAATTAAACTATATGGGAAAACATTTAGATATTAAGATTTAGCAGCCTTGAAAAGTACAGGAGGCATATGATTGCAATGGATCATGAGCCATCAATGGCAGAACTGATATTGATTCAAGATGACCGAAACACAACATTGAAAAATATTCAAGGAAGCAAGCTATATTTCAGATTCGGCAGTATATTACATAAAATTGAGATGGTTACTTCTCTAATGTAGATTAAGATAGTAATTTTAACTTTTTTAATATTTTAGCGTCCAGATGAATTTAACCTTGACCTATATAGTCAGTTTTCATGGTTCGACAACGATGTTCGACAAAATTCAGATGTGACTTACGGTACCAACCATCCGCGAGATTCGGGACGGTTTGAAAGAGATAATACATCACCGCCAATGAAATCGAATTACAATCAATCAAATTTTGTTGAATTAAGAGCGTTGAGTTTATTGCAATCAAATCAGGAAAATCTTGCAGTTCGAGTAATGCATAAACCCATCAAATACACAATGCTACTTACAATAATAACATTAATTATTGTTCAACTATTTGACACATGAACAATATACTCCAAATTTAAACTAGCTTCTCATGGAAATAAATGTTTTTATTTTAAACTAATTCGATGGCATTTTGTATATTTTTAAAAAGATCAAATCTCTGTTTTGTTTTTACTGAGTTATCCAATTTCACACAATTCGATTTTTATCATTACACGATTTCGACATTATGCTTTTTTAATACAATATTATATTTAATATTGTACTTAATATTATATTTATATTGTATTTAATATTGACTTTAATATTGTATTTAACATTGCATTAATATTGTATTTAACATTGCATTAATATTGTATTTAATATTGTATTTAATATTGTATTTAACATTGCATTAATATTGTATTTAATATTGTATTTAACATTGTATTTAATATTGTATTTAATATTGTATTTAATATTGTATTAACATAATTTATATAATGCTAAAATTATGCATTATATTTCATTATAATTATATTTTTAGCATTATAGCATGATTTATCAGTGCGATTTTAGCATTATGCGATTACGACATTATGTCTTTTTAATACAATATTATATTTAATATTGGCTTTCTTCAAAATCATTTAAATAATTTAATATATGCGTATTTTGAGGTACTATGAAAATAAAATTAAACAAAAATTGGAAAATAAATAATCACAGTGTTATTAAGATAAATTTAAACGCTTTTAGTGAAATTTATTTATATATAGATATTAAATAACAATATGTATTGTTATAAGATATTTCATTAGATCAAGGCTGGGCAATTGCTGACCAGCGTGCTAAACATGATACGTAACTTTAGTTTTAAGCATGCAAAGCTTTCTCATGCGATATTTCATTTGGCAGTATTTTCTTGTTTTCTCTATATAAAATATAAAAATATAAAAATACTTCTCGGAAGTCACAAAATATAAAACC
This sequence comes from Pomphorhynchus laevis, assembly GCA_012934845.2. Taxonomy (NCBI): domain Eukaryota; kingdom Metazoa; phylum Acanthocephala; class Palaeacanthocephala; order Echinorhynchida; family Pomphorhynchidae; genus Pomphorhynchus; species Pomphorhynchus laevis. The sequence goes on from WNNJ02003008.1 coordinate 244,990, forward strand.
AAAATTAAATTTCTCTGTCATCAAAGATTCAGCAACAGAAATTCCATTAATAATGCATAAATTGTTGTATAAATATGTTGAACTGATCGAACTTATTTCTATCTTTGTGTGATAAAAATTTCAAATACCTATATCCAACCATTGAAGATGAATAAATTTCGTTTTCGTTAGCAAGTGCTATTTCCTTGCAGATAAAAGTAAATGAAAGATCTTTTAGGTGTTTACATATATCTTATGAACATAAAAAGTGGTTGGCACGCTGAAGAATTATGCTTAAAAATTTGCCGCAATGAGCACATACGAGAACAAAGGTTGTCCATTTAGTGCTAAATAAGCAAATTTCATCAGAGGATAATTTATTTTAATTATATATTTACTATATTAATTTTTAATTATATAATTATATATTTAATTATAATTATATTTTTACTATATTAATTATTAATTATAATTATATAATTATCACATAAATAAAGCTAAATTAATGGAGCTGGATCGAAGAAAAGAGGAAATCAAAAAAGAGGAAATTTTTATAAATAAATTTTTTATGAATTATATTTAAAATTGAAATCTAAATGTTATATTATTTCAGATCAGATAACTGAGTCCACGTAGTTTATATGAATTAAAATAAAAATAAATAATAAATAATTATATAAGATAAAATTTGTTATTAAAATTTTAAAACTGAGTCTACGTATTTTATATTATATATAAATATAAATAAAGGTTGATAATAAATAATTATATAAGATGTTGTACAATTAATATTTATATAACGATAAATTTGTTATTAAAATTTTAAAACTCAATTTTTATGAATTGACTAAACAAATATACGATGCGCGGCCAAAACATCCTAATGACGTATTTCCTCCTTTATATTATTTTAATATAAAGCATATTCTTTACTATCCATAAAAATATTTGCTTAATAGGTCAAATATTTTTTAATAATATTTTGTTGATCTATGTTTTTCTATTGTAAGAAAAAAATCCATCAAATACGCTTGAAATAAGTCGAAAAATAATAATGCCGTATCAATAATAGTTTTAATATTTCTGATGTATATTAAGTATTTCTTAAGTAAAACAAATCGGGTAAGGTATTTATAATAAATACCTTACCCGATTAAATTAAGCAAAAATTTATAATTGAAATTTTAAATAAAAATTAATTTTGATTCATTATATTCAATAATATTATATTAAATAATATAATTATAACATATTACAATTTATTAAATTTTCCTGTAATTAAATTATGCTATCCTGTAATATATTATATTTGTTTCTTATTATGTAATTATATTATTAATTATATTATACCTTACTAATTATATTATGTCCCCACCACGTTTTTATATTCATTATAAATGGTTAGTTTAAGGAGGCTAGGCCCATGCTACCACGTTAGCAATATATCGGAGATGCCTTTTTAATATATTACAAGGCAGTCGAAACGACTAATGGTAGTTCACCCTGCTGATGAGTGCTGCCGGCTACTATTAGTTCCACTATAAGTGATAAGGAAGTCTGCTCTGCTAGTAATCGAACTACGTTTTTGGCAACATCAACGATTATATATAATGAAAACCGATCACTGTCGAAATCGTTTAAATACTTCCATAGCATTCTAAAATTAATTCATTTGACATAAATGGTCAAAGTTAGAACAATTAAATTGTTCACTTAAATTGTTCTAATTACATTAATATTTCTAATTATTTTAAGTTTTGATATACCTGTACTTGAAATTTACTATATAAAAGAACTATTTGCAATATAAATTTTTATATTATACAATATACTTGTAATTTTGAAATTTTAAAAATTTTCCTGTAATTAAATTATGCTATCCTGTAATATATTATATTTGTTTTTTATTATGTAATTATATTATTAATTATATTATACCTTACTAATTATATTATGCCCCCACCACGTTTTTATATTCATTATATTTGATTCATTATATTCAATAATATTATATTAAATAATATAATTATAACATATTACAATTTATCACAATTTTAATGTTTACTAATTAAAACTTTGAATATATTTACATTAAAAAAATTATAACGTGCAAATTTTAGTTAGCCAAATTACTAAACAAAGAAACTATGAATTTTTCATCATAAAATGTAGTTTTTTAGAATTTAATTTTTTTATTATATTATGCTCCCCGCATTTAATATTCATTGAAGATATATATTTTTTGTAAATATATATTTTATATACTCAATTGAATATATCCTATTTCAATTGTGCGTACTGTGATAATACTAAGATTAAAAAAATTAAATTTTAAAATTTCTAAATAAATTTATTAAATTCTATTATTTTTTGTTTTTAAAAGAGAGATCAGCTAACAGAGCCTACGTATTTTATATTATTTATAAATTAAAAATAATGCTGATTATTTATTATTAAATAATAAATAATTGTTATATAAGATTTTATATAATTTATATCAACGAAAATTTTAAATTTAAAATAAAATTAATTGACTAAATAAAAGACTAAATAATATTTTTTTATAATTTAAATCAAGTTAAAATAAAAAATTGAAATTTTAAATAAAAATTAATTTTTATGAATTGACTAATAAATAATATCCGATGTATTTGAATAGGAATAGAGGTCATCAGGAGCAACTGCTGTATTATTAGGTTTCGGGCCATATTGCTCGAACCAACATAGTAGCGAGACCAAAACATTCTAATGACGTATTTCCTCTTATGAAATCTAGTATCTTATTCTAATACAACGAATACTAATTATTTTGATTATATTAAAAAATATAATCAAAAGAACCTAACATGGTGATGTTGAAATGCGCTTGACACATAAAAAGCCTTTTCAAATTTGAGTATTAACATGAAAATGCTTAGAGATGTTTGTGAACGAGAAATTAAACGCTTTTCAAGGTGTTAAAGAGTTTTGCATGAAACAAAAACTGTTTGAGTACAAGTTGTTGATATCAGATGTCGTTCATTAAATACAAGATTTTCTGATTATTAATCCCACAATTTTAATGAAATTCGAGTACATTATTATGCATTACATAATAAATTTAATAACATTACCTTGAAACTTAAATACTCGTTATTTGTCTAAATTTGAAATTTTGATTTAAATTTAAATTAAAATCTAGATTTCGAAATTTACTTATTGTAAGTTTTTCTCTTTTTCTTGGTGAAAATTCACAAAGATAAGCATCAAATTTGTTGTCGATAACTGGACCTTATGAACAACTTTGATTGATTCTTAAATCATTCCTTTTATTATATTATAATAATGTTTTTAAAGTTATAAGATTTTTTATAATAAAAAGGCACATCACAGAACAAGTCAGATCACTTAACTGAGGCTACATATTTTGATATGAAAATCACCTGATTTTAAAATCACAAAGAATCAATTGGAAAATATAAAAGTACTTTTTTAGCATCAATCGTGTGTTGTATTACATTTTCTACGAGGAAGGGTTTAAGCAACCGTTTTATGCTAATAATCAAAACAGAATATTAATTAAGCTTTTTGTAGTAAAATGATAAAGAATTTGCAAGTTGTTGGCTTTGTAGATAAATGCCTTTCATCAACAACCAGTTTCGTCGCTAGAGTCTCCGAGAATTAAAACTTTGGGATGATGTATACATCCCGTCAAATTGTTTTGATACATAATTAACAAGTAAACTGAAACGTTGTCTCAAGCGAACAATCTTCTGAAATATTTTCCAAATAAAGTCTAAGTATGGCAAAGATGACCAATTCTCAACATGTCCTTTTTGATGCTTTTGCAATACATCGTCTGTTATTTATTAGTGTCAATTCATAAAAATTGATTTTTATTTTGAATTTCAACTATAATTTTTAACTTGATGTAAATTATATAAAATCTTATATAACAATTATTTATTATTTATATTTATTATTAATTTAATTTTATTTAATTATTTGAATTTTATTTAATATTTTTTTAATTTATAAATTAAATAAAATATGTAAACTCAGTTTGCTGATTTAATATGGAAAAGTTTTTACTTATTTAGATTAACATGTCACAACTTATACGTCAGGCAAAATTAACTATTTGGACTTGTATATCTATTCCTTATACGTAGTTTAATATTTATTAGTCAATTTATAAGAATTGGATTTTATTTTAAATTTCAATTTTTAATTTAATATAAATTATATAAAATATTGTCTAACACAAATTTATTATTTATAATTATTTATAATTCTTTATTATTTAATCATTTGAATTTTATTTAGCATTATTTTTTAATATATAAATAGTATAAAATACTATTTATATATAGTATTTTAATTTAGGTTTAAGTTACAATAACTTAAACATAAATTAGGCGCAATTTCTGCTACATGCCCGAATTAATAGTCACTTTGACCACTTTCGTACTACAAGAAATCTGAAAAAGATAAGAACCAATTTATATGACGCTAATCTAAATTCAGATTACGAATTCCTCTAAAGTCAAACCAACTGCTCGATGAGTTATCCAACATCACAGTAGCAATATAACATTTTAGG